>CM028362.1:41928317-42103317 GCA_016624345.1 Platycodon grandiflorus | reverse complement strand
ACCCGACGGCGTTGCCACCTGAGGAATTATAACCTTAATTCGTCCCAAAAGCTTAGAATCCTTCCCAAGAGCCGAGATTGTGAATTCATCTGACGCTAGAGGCGGCCTTTCTATTTCAGTTAGGGCTTCTGAAAAACTTAAATTCCAATTCTTGAAGTGAATGCAATTGCAGAGAAATATTCAAGGGAGGATTGGTTTCGGTCAGGGTTAGTGTAACACCTGCACTATTTGCATCATTCGTGTCGCGACCCGACCCGAGATCCGATGTAAATCCGTTCGGTCCGCGAGACAACGTGGGAAACACGAAAGTAGCATCTCAAAAATTCCATTTAAAAGAATGCAAAGTCATGAGAAAACCCTGTAATGCACGGCGAAACAGGCCGGAGAATAACACGTTAGCTAGCAACCACAAACTTGAGCTAACATGCTCGGTACATGTATAAACCATATCAGAGTACGCGAAATTTAAAGTTAAGAAATATGTATACAACAACACGGCAACCATGCCGGAACAACAAAAGAATACATCAAATAACAGTCGAGACTACTACCCAACAAATACTTTGTTTAAATAACAAGTACACCCTCGGCCTCACAAAAAGAAAATACTTAGGCACAAGGTGCACTACCAAAAGATGACGTCGAAACGGAACTGAACTCGAGCACTAGGGATTCCTCGCCGGCGCTTGATCTAAGGAAAACAAATAAACCCAAACGGGGTGAGTCGAAACTCAATAAGCTACTAATGCAACAATATGGCATGCTAGATGCAAGACAATAAATATAACAAGTATCCATGTTATCGCGATATCATTTCAATACCAAATGGAAGTAACAAGTAGCCAAACAACCCCATACTACGCGAGAGGCTCGACGATCGCCAACCGTCCCATACCGGTTGGAAACCATGACCAACATTCGCTCATACAGGAAGCACACAAGAACTATAAGTAACAAGTTACAAAGGATACGTTGTCGAGGTACACCTCCGACCAAACCCATACTTCCAACCAACCAACCAATATTATACCAAATGTAGAGCCGTTGTTGACGTGCTCGAACCATATCGAAACCAAGATCTTACAACAAGGAATCCGTGAACCATTATTTGAAATTCACAATACACTGGTGCCACCGGTCCCTACAACCCGGAAAGGACACCCCGGTACAATAGCTTACCAACGTTGCGGTTTTTGCCTACAACACTTGGCGCCATTTCCCCTACCGCGGCCAACGATAGGGGGCGAGAACCCAATGTATTGGCCTTCGACTATTACGTAGCCCCTGCTCTTGTAATAATCGAGTGTCAATACACCCCTCTCTAACAATTATGCCATGGACTAAACTAAATGCTCAAGTAGAATATTTACTCGACATTTAAAGATAAAGGTCATACTCCAAAGTATGGAGTATACCACAACAATAACATTCAACAATAATACGAATGTCACAAGTGAGTTATAATAATCTCACACCACAAATAA
Source organism: Platycodon grandiflorus (assembly GCA_016624345.1). NCBI lineage: Eukaryota > Viridiplantae > Streptophyta > Magnoliopsida > Asterales > Campanulaceae > Platycodon > Platycodon grandiflorus. The sequence goes on along the minus strand of CM028362.1, from coordinate 42,101,833 downwards.
CCAACTCATAAAAATCACGACAATTTACGTAATATCAACACACAACCGGTGTAACCAAATTTCCAAACGAATCACTCGAATCATCCAAGAATTCCCAAATCACACACGTGGTCTCATAAATTATGAAATCCTAACGAACTCCGTTAGAGTCATTTTTGGTTTCTAATGAGTTCGAGTTTACGCGAATTAATCATACCGTAAACTTAACAATTACTAACCATATTTCACATTTCTAACATGTAAACATGAGTCTCCAAACATATTCACAAAGTCAACCACAAATTTAGAAAGTCAACATAGTCAAGCATACTCAAGATTGATGATTTCTAACATTTTTTATCAAATAACAAGTCTAACATGAACAACAACTCATAATTGAGGAAGGACAAGGGATATTAGCTTACCAGTTGAAGATTCAACCCAAGGAAAGTGACATGCAATGTAAAGGATGGCTTCTCCTAGCCAAGAGCTTCAAAATGGAAGTGTTGGATTGTGATTTGGTCTTCAATTGAGCAAATTACAAGAATTTCTCTAGCATAAACTCTTCTCACCTTCTCTCAAACTTGCTATGGTTGATGGTGTTAAAGTGGTGTAAAAACCAAGTCTTTTGGTGTTTATTAGTGACTAGGTAAGGCTGGAAAAGAGTCAACGGTCGTACACAATTCTCAGCCCTTGGATGATAGTCAACAAGTCAATCTAATGAACAGAGCCCGTCGCTATGCGGGTGCGCCATGCGTCCGCATAGAATCCAGTAAGTTTAGGGTTTTGGCGCGACTAGCATTGTGCCAATAGGACTCATGCGGAGGCCCTATGCGGCCGCATGAAATGCAGAAAGTTGAGCCCTGGCCCTATGCGGCTGCGTAGTGTTTGGGTTAGGCCAAAAATCTCCAAAACTAAGCCAAAGTGATTCTAAAACATTCCTAAGTCACCCAAAAATGATACCAAACTCAAACCAAGTTCAAAACATAACCACAACACATTCCAAACCACATAAAATGAAGCTTTAGATGCACATCAACTCTAATGCAATTAACCAAGAAACTTCAAACACATTTTCATACACTTGAAAAGTGAACAACAAACTCAATTGCAAGTGCATTTAAATGATATTTGCAAATGAAATGACGATGTTAATATAAAAGACGTAAACATAGAATGAATGCAATTGATGCAAATGGTGCGGGCGTTACACCCTCACCCCCTTAGAATAAATTCGTCCGCAAATTTACTTACCAAACTCAACGAACAATGAAGGGTACTTTTCTCGCATCTCTTGTTCTAATTCCCAAGTGGCCTCCTTGATGTTATGACTTCTCCACAAGACTTTCACAAGGGGAATAGACTTCGACCTCAACACTTGTTCCTTTGTGTCGAGGATTCTCACGGGTTGCTCAACATAAGATAGATCGGGTGTCAAGTCTACCGGCTCATACTCCAAAATGTGTGATGCATCCGATAAGTACTTCCTCAACATAGATACGTGGAACACCGCATGAACGCCCGACATCGACGGTGGTAGGGCAAGTCTATAGGCCAATTTTCCAACCCTTTCTAAAATCTCAAACGGACCAACGAACCTTGGAGTCAATTTCCCTTTCTTACCAAACCTCTTGACTCCTATTCGTGGCGAAACCTTCAAGAACACATGATCACCTACCTCGAATTTAAGGTCCCTCCGCCGATGATCCGCATAACTCTTTTGCCGACTCTGAGCCGTTTTCAACCTTTCCCGAATGAGCTTCACACTCTCGACTGATTCGTGAACCATGTCAGGACCCCATAATTTTGCTTCGCCAACTTCATCCCAATAAATTGGAGAGCGACACTTTCTTCCATATAGCGCTTCATAAGGAGCCATCTCAATAGTCGATTGGTAGCTGTTGTTGTACGCGAACTCTATCAATGGTATGTGTGAATCCCAAACCCCTTTGAAATCCATCGAACAAGCTCGCAACATGTCCTCAAATATTTGTATGGTCCTCTCGGATTGTCCGTCTGTCTGTGGGTGAAAAGTCGTGCTAAGAGTTAACTTTGTACCCAAAGCATTCTGTAGTGACTGCCAAAATTGCGAAGTGAACCGTGGGTCTCGATTCGACACTATGCTAACTGGCACCCCATGTAACCTCACAATCTCCTGTATGTACAAAGTAGCAAGTTTATCCATCGGGTAAGTCGTCGCAATCGGAAGGAAATGTGCCGACTTGGTCAACCTGTTAATAATAACCCAAACTGAATCGTGACCCTTACGAGTCTGTGGCAACCCAGTCACAAAATCCATTGCTATGTTCTCCCATTTCCATTCCGGAATCTCCAACGGTTGTAACAAGCCTGCCGATCGTTGATGTTCCGCTTTTATTCGTTGACATGTCAAACATCTCGATACAAACTCGGCCACCTCTCTCTTTATACCACTCCACCAAAAATTCTTCTTCAAGTCTCGATACATCTTAGTACTCCCCGGATGAATCGTGTATCTAGACTTGTGAGCCTCTTCTAACAGTTGCCTTTTAACCTCATCAATAGCCGGTACACAAACTCTGTTTCGAAACACAAGGACTCCATCATGGTTCTTTGCAAAATCTGTTGTCTTTCCTTCATTTAGCCCATCAATCAACGTCTTCAATTCCGGGTCGTCCTCTTGTGCCTCTTTAATCCTTTGAATCAATGTTGGCGTAGCCCGAAGGTTCGCAAAAATTACTCCCTACCTCGACCTACATGGACTCCAATCTCGAACATCCTCAAGCATTTTCCATTCACGGGTCATCAAGCAAGATATGTACGCCTTTCGGCTAAGTGATCCTTAAGCCTTTCAATCCATTTCCGTTGTCTATTGTTCAGCTCCTTTTGAGAAAATATGTACTTGAGACTCTTGTGATCGGTGAACACTTCGAACTTAGCTCCATAAAGATAGTGTTTCCACTTGTGTAGAGCAAAGATGATCGTAGCCAACTCAAGGTCGTGGGTCGGATAATTCTGTTCAAATGGAGTCAACTTCCAAGAAGCATACGCTATCACTCTCCCATTCTGCATCAAAACACCACCCACACCCTCTTTCGAAGCATCACTGTATATCACTAACCCATCCTGTCCGTTCGGTAGTGCCAAGATCGGAGCTGTGGTCAACCTCCTTTTCAGCTCTTGGAAACTCGCCTCGCATTTGTCATCCCATACAAAGGGTTTATTCTTTTGTGTCAAGTTCGTCATCGGAGTTGCAATTTTTGAAAATCCTTCAACGAACCTCCGATAATAACCCGCCAAACCCAAGAAGCTTCGAATCTCCGTTACTGACTCGGGTCTTTTCCATTTCACCACTGCCTCAATCTTAAGTGGATCCACCGAAATACCATCACCCGACACAACATGGCCCAGAAAAGAGATCTCCTCGAGCCAAAATGCACACTTACTAAACTTCGCATACAACTTCTTTTCCCTCAATACCGACAACACTAACCTCGAATGTTTCTCGTGATCCTCCCGGGATTTTGAGTACACAAGAATATCATCAATAAACACCACCACAAAACAATCTAGATAAGGCAAGAAAATTCTATTCATTAGATCCATAAACATAGCTGGTGCATTTGTCAACCCAAATGGCATCACAACAAACTCGAAGTGCCCGTATCGAGTTCGGAATGCCGTCTTCGGTATATCTTCCGCCCTAACTTTCAGTTGATGGTAACCACTTCGAAGATCGAATTTGGAGTACACAACGGAGCCCTGTAGTTGGTCAAATAAATCATCAATGTGTGGAAGGGGATACTTGTTTTTAATGGTTACCTGATTTAGCTCCCTGTAATCGATGCACAATCTCAAGGAACAATCTTTCTTTCTCACAAACAATACCGGTGCACCCCACGGCGATACACTCGGCCTAATAAAACCCCGATTCAACAATTCTTCCAACTGTGCCTTTAACTCTTTCAACTCTGCCGGTGTCATACGATACGGTGCCTTCGACAATGGAGCGGTACTTGGCAACAATTCAACACAAAACTCCAACTCCCTATCCGGAGGTAAATCATATTCCGATGAAAACACATCCAAAAATTCACGTACAATTGGAACATCCTCCAACATAACAACTTTCTTAGATTTATCGACCACACATGCCAAATACCCTGTACACCTATGTGATAATAATTTTCGAGCCTTCAAAGCCGAAATCATATGAATACCACCCATGCATTTTTCACCCTCAAACATAAACGAAGGCATATCAGGCAATTCAAATGTAACCACTTTCTTATGACAATCAACTATGGCATGATGAGTGTGCAACCAATCCATGCCCAAAATAACATCAAAATCACGGATAGGCAGAACTACCAAATCCGCAAGCAAAACATGACCATCAATAATAACTTCGCATGCACAATGAACATCAGAAGTAACTAGGCACTCTCCCATTGGAGTAGACACCTCTAACACATAAGACAGCAATTCAGGCATAGAATACAAATGGCATGCAAAGTGAGATGCAATGTAGGAATGTGATGACCCTGGATCTATAAGTACTCGGGCTCGCTCTCTCGAGACAAACAATGTACCTCCTATCACGTTGGGAGCATCAGGGACACCCCTTTGATCTAAAGCAAACACTCGACCTTGGACCCTCGGTCGACCGTCGTTGTCCCTTTTTACCCCTACGTTCGGTTGTGCACCCACCGGTTGTACTCCTTTGTTTCTCGGGCAATCCCTTTAAAAGTGTGTGTCATCACCGCACAATATACATTTGCCTTGTTTCCTCCAACATCGTTCTTCTGTATGTCCCTCCTTTTTGCAAAACCCACAAACATATTGCTTATTCCGTTGTCCACGATCTGCTCCCCCTTGATTTCTCGGTTGTTGTTGGTTCTGACCTCCCTGGCGATTGAAGTTATTACCCTTACTTGTAGTTCCTCTATTTCCCTGCCCTTTCCACTGTGCCTGCGATCCGTGCTGACTCCCACTTGAGTTTCCCGACTTACCACGGTGTTCCTCAATGTCGTGCTCAATTTTGTATGCCTTATCCACGGCATTCTGATAGCTTGGTAAGTCCATTGGTAATAACTGCTTACGGTACTCGATCCTCAGGCCCTTCACAAAACGGTACACTTTCTTTTCTTCAGTTGGAACCAAGTGGGTACAATACCTTGCCAGTGCTGTGAACTTAGCAGAGTATTGTGCCACAGATAAAGTCCCCTGCTCAAAACTGAGGAATTCCACTTCTTTCTTTGCTTGCACCACATCTGGAATGAAGTGGTTCCTGAACTATCTCACGAAAAGCTCCCATGTACGAACTACCTGCTCCTGAATCCAGCTAGCTTCCAACACCTTCCACCAGTGTTCCGCTGCGTCCTCCAACTTGAATGTTGCAAACTTGACTTTATCTTCATCGGTACACCCAATTGCCATTCAATCGATTCAATCCACTTCTCTGCTTTCATTGGATCTGGTTCGCCATCATAACTGCGTGGCTTCATTTTCAAGAATCTCCCAAGCCTACGATCATAGTCCCCATTGTCTCCAACTGGTTGACCTATCCTGTTTCCTCCTATCTGTCCCATACCTGCCATGGCCTGTCGTTGGAATTCCAGGTTCTGCCTGTTCATTTCCATCATTGATTGCATAAACCCTTGCATCATGTTCACAATTCCCTCATTCGGGTTTACCGGTACCTCAGGTTGTACATTCGGCTGTCCCGTAGGTTGAACTCCAGGCTGTGTAGGTGGCGGGGTATTTCCCTGTTCAGTCGAAGTAATTCCGGCTCCACTCGAGCCACCTTCCTCAATGCTAGTACCATGTCGAGTCTCAACCATGTTGAAATACCTGCAATAAACACTCGACGTTAACGACTTAAACACACAACCAACCCTCCTAAGCCAAAGATTCTCTCCCAGCTAGCTAACTTAAAGCTCTGATACCAACTGTCGCGACCCGACCCGAGATCCGATGTAAATCCGTTCGGTCCGCGAGACAATGTGGGAAACACGAAAGTAGCATCTCAAAAATTCCATTTAAAAGAATGCAAAGTCATGAGAAAACCCTGTAATGCACGTGCAAGTTTTCTTTAAACAACAAAATCTTTTAAACAATACTAAACCTCGACGGCGAAACAGGCCGGAGAATAACACGTTAGCTAGCAACCACAAACTCGAGCTAACATGCTTGGTACATGTATAAACCATATCAGAGTACGCGGAATTTAAAGTTAAGAAATATGTATACAACAACACGGCAACCATGCCGGCACAACAAAAGAATACATCAAATAACAGTCGAGACAACTACCCAACAAATACTTTGTTTAAATAACAAGTACACCCTCGGCCTCACCAAAAGAAAATACTTAGGCACAAGGTGCACTACCAAAAGATAACGTCGAAACGGAACTGAACTCGAGCACTAGGGATTCCTCGCCGGCGCTAGATCTAAGAAAAACAAATAAACCCAAACGGGGTGATTCGAAACTCAATAAGCTACTAATGCAATAATATGGCATGCTAGATGCAAGACAATAAATATAACAAGTATCCATGTTATCGCGATATCATTTCAATACCAAACGGAAGTAACAAGTATTGCACATAGCCAAACAACCCCATACTACGCGAGAGGCTCGACGATCGCCAACCGTCCCATACCGGTTGGAAACCATGACCAACATTCGCTCATACAGGAAGCACACAAGAACTATAAGTAACAGGTTACAAAGGATACGGTGTCGAGGTACACCTCCGACCAAACCCATACTTCCAACCAACCAACCAATATTATACCAAATGTAGAGCCGTTGTTGACGTGCTCGAACCATATCGAAACCAAGATCTTACAACAAGAAATCCGTGAACCATTTTATTTGAAATTCACAATACACCGGTGCCACCGGTCCCTACAACCTGAAAAGGACACCCCGGTACAATAGCTTACCAACGTTGCGGTTTTTGCCTACAACACTTGGCGCCATTTCCCCTACCGCGGCCAACGATAGGGGGCGAGAACCCAATGTATTGGCCTTCGACTATTACGTAGCCCCTGCTCTTGTAATAATCGAGCGTCAATACACCCCTCTCTAACAATTATGCCATGGACTAAACTAAATCCTCAAGTAGAATATTTACTCGACATTTAAAGATAAAGGTCATACTCCAAAGTAGGGAGTATACCACAACAATAACATTCAACAATAATACGAATGTCACAAGTGAGTTATAATAATCTCACACCACAAATAACCAACTTATAAAAATCACGACAATTTACGTAATATCAACACACAACCGGTGCAACCAAATTTCCAAATGAATCACTCGAATCATCCAAGAATTCCCAAATCATACACGTGTTCTCATAAATTATGAAATCCTAACGAACTCCGTTAGAGTCATTTTTGGTTTCTAATGAGTTCGAGTTTACGCGAATTAATCATACCGTAAACTTAACAATTACTAACCATATTTCACATTTCTAACATGTAAACATGAGTCTCCAAACATATTCACAAAGTCAACCACGAATTTGGAAAGTCAACATAGTCAAGCATACTCAAGATTGATGATTTCTAACATTTTTCATCAAATAACAAGTCTAACATGAACAACAACTCATAATTGAGGAAGGACAAGGGATAGTAGCTTACCAGTTGAAGATTCAACCCAAGGAAAGTTACATGCAATGTAATGGATGGCTTCTCCTAGCCAAGAGCTTCAAAATGGAAGTGTTAGATTGTGATTTGGTCTTTAATTGAGCAAATTACAAGAATTTCTCTAGCATCAACTCTTCTCACCTTCTCTCAAACTTGCTATGGTTGATGGTGTTAAAGTGGTGTAAAAACCCAAGTCTTTTGGTGTTTATTAGTGACTAGGTAAGGCTTGAAAAGAGTCAAGGGTCGTACACAATTCTCAGCCCTTGGATGATAGTCAACAAGTCAATCTAATGAACAGAGCCCGTCGCTATGCGGGCGCGCCATGCGTCCGCATAGCTTCTATGCGAGCGCGTCATGCGTCCGCATAGAATCCAGTAAGTTTAGGGTTTTGGCGCGACTAGCATTGTGCGCATGTATAGGACTCATGCGGACGCCCTATGCAGCCGCATGAAATCCAGAAAGTTGAGCCATGGCCCTATGCGGCTGCATAGTGTTTGGGTTAGGCCAAAAATCTCCAAAACTAAGCCAAAGTGATTCTAAAACATTCCTAAGTCACCCAAAGATGATACCAAACTCAAACCAAGTTCAAAACATAACCACAACACATTCCAAACCACATAAAATGAAGCTTTAGATACACATCAACTCTAATGCAATTAACCATGAAACTTCAAACACATTTTCATACACTTGAAAACTGAACAACAAACTCAATTGCAAGTGCATTTGAATGATATTTGCAAATGAAATGACGATGTTAATATAAAAGACGTAAACATAGAATGAATGCAATTGATGCAAATGGTGCGGGCGTTACAATTCGCATTCATTCGATTTTTACGTCTCTTACATTGACATCGTCATTTCATGTGCAAATATCATTCAAATATGCTTGAATTTGAGTTTGTTGTACACTTTTCAAGTGTATGGATATATGTTAGAAGTTTCATAGTCATTCGCATTTGATTTGGTGTGCATCCAAAGCTTTATTATATGTGGTTTGGATTGTGTTGGAGTTGTTTCTTAAACTTAATTTGAGGTTGGTTTCACCTTAGGATGACTTGGGAGGTGTTTTGGTATCACATTGATGTGTTTAAAAATTCGTTTGACCTGATCAACCCCTATTGCAGCCGCATTGTGCGAGCTTGCCCAAGACCCTAACTTTCTAGATTCTATGCGGCCGCCTTAGGCGTCCGCATAGGAGGCATGTGGCCGCATAAGGAGCTCGCATAGAACCTATGCGGCCGCATAGTGTCGAACTCTGTTATTTTGTTTGACGAATTTTTAAGTTGTTTGACCATTTGATTACCATCCAATGGCTGAGATTAATCACGACTTTTAACCCCTTTTACCAGCCTTACTAAGTCTCTAATGCACTAAGGGAGTCTCATTTCGCACACCATTTGATCACCTTCACCCTTGGAAAGTTGAGAGAGAAAGAGAAGAACTTTGAGAAGGAAAAACATTGTCTCTTGATCATTTGGAGACCAAATTGCAATCCAACTTCAGTTTTGTGAAGCTCTTGGCTAGGGGAAGGCATCCCTTGGCTTGCATGTGACTTTCCTTGGTTTAAATCTTCAAGTTATAAGCTACTACCCCTTTTCTCCCTCAATTATGTATTATTCTTCATCCTAGACTTGTTAATTGATGAAACCATATTAAAATCATCATTTTTGAGTATGTTTGACCATGTTGACTTGTTAAATTTATGGTTGACTTTTTGGATGTGTATGGAGACTTGTCTTTACATGTTAGAAATGTGAAAGTATGACTGGTAATTGTTGAGTTTACGGTATAATTGATTCGCGTAAACTCGAACTCATTAGAAACCAAAAATGACTCTAACGGAATTCGTTAGGATTTCACAATTTATGAGACCACGTGTGTGATTTGGGAATTCTTGGACGATTTGAGTGATTCGTTTGGAAATTTGGTTACATCGGTTGTGTGTATTGATATTACATTAATTGTCGTAATTCTCATAAGTTGGTTATTTGTGGTGTGGGATTATTATACTCATTTGAGACATTCGTATCATTGTTGAACGTTATTGTTGTGGTATACTCCCTACTTTGGAGTATGACCGTTTATTTTAAATGTCAAGTAAACATCTACTTGTGCATTTAGTTAAGTCCATGGCATTTGTGTTGGCGGTGTATTGACGCTCGATTATTGCGGGAGCTGGGGCTACGTAATAGTCGAAGGCCAATACATCGGGTCTCGCCCTACCATTGGCCACGGTAAGGGTATAGTGCCATTTGTTGTACGGAATAAACGCAACCATGGTAAGCTATATCCGTGGTTGATTCTTGGGTTGTAGGGACCAAGATCACCCGTCGACGTGAATACAGAAGATGGTTTACACAGTGTTAAGTTATTTGGGATTCTTGTTCCAGCACGTCAACAACGACTCTACATTTGGTATTATATTGGTTGGTTGGTTGGAAGTATTGGTTTGGTCGGAGGTGTACCTCGATGCCGTATCCTTTGTAACTTGTTTATCTATAGCTCTTATGTGCTTCCTGTATAAGTGAATGTTGGTCACGGTTTCTAACCTGTATGGGACGGTTGGCGATCGTTGAGCCTCTCGTGTAGTATGGGGTTGTTTGGCTAGATGCTATACTTGTTACTTTTGTCTTGTAAAGGAATTTTGTTGTAATGACATGAATACTTGTTATAATTACTATCTTATATCTAGCATGCCATATTGTTGCATTAGTAGTTTATTGAGTTTTGACTCACCCCGTTTCGTGTTTATTTGTTTTCCTTAAATCAACGGCCGGCGAGGAATCCTTAGTTTGCTCTGGTTCAGTTCCAGCTGATCATCCTTCTTTTGGTAGTTGCACCTTGTGCCATGTATTTTCTTTTGGTGAGGCCGAGGGTGTACTTGTTATATCAACAATGTATTGTTGGGTAGTAGTCTCGCTTGTTACTTGTTATATTCTTTTGTTGTGCCGGCATGGTCGCCGTGCTGTTGTATATATATTAACTTTCATCTCCGTGTACTCTGAAATAGTTTATGCATGTACCGAGCCTGTTAGCTCGTGGTAATTGTTGCTAGCTAACGTGTTGTTTCTCCGGCTTGTTGTTTCGCCGTTCAGGTTTGGTTTTGTTTTAATGATCTTGTTGTTTTTAAAGAAAACTTGCACGTATATTACAGGGTTTTCACATAACTTTGCATTCTTTTTAAAAGGAATTTTTAGAATGCTAATTTTCGTGTTCTCGTCATCGCGTACTGAACGAGATTCCACATCGAATTTTGGGTCGGGTTGGGTCGCGACAGTTAGGGTTTGGAAGGGGAAGGAGATAGTGTAGGAGAGAGGATTTGGTTTGGGGGGTGGGTTGTACGGAGACAGTGAGTGACCATAGAGAGGTCCAACCTTTGAGTTGAATGAGGTGGCTTAGCTGGCTGGCGTAGTTTCTCGGTGTGGTGAAGATGATGGCCCGATTGCTGGTGATGGGAGGAGATGGGGACGGAGGGTATGAAGCTGTGAGGGGTATTGAAGGGTACATAGCTGCTTCAGTCATTGGATTTGGGGGTTCATCACTGAAGGGTTCATATTTTAGTTTTTTTTAATCAATTTCATTAAGGAATAAGGGCATTTTGGTCTTTTAAAATAAAAGACAACATTTCTGTTAACTCCCGTCAGCTGGGGGAACTAAACGTAAGTCCAAACGTTCAATTCAAGTGCCACAATAGAAAATATCATAATACTAGAACCTAATCAAAAAAACGTTACAAGTTCATGGACCAAATTATATATTAATCTTTTTTAAAACCCCTATAAAACTAATGCGGAACATATATTTTTGAAACAAAGGGAGTACTAGTATTGTTTTATGAACCATTGAAGGCACTATAAGCAGGATAAAGTGACAAGAGCCATCAAAATCTCTCTCTCCCACCCAAGGTACTCATAAATACGTAGTCAATAAACAGCTATAAGTATTTTTAATTTGGGCAATACTTTGTATACATAATTCATCTATAAATTTAGTTTATATTAAATTTTAAGTATTGTATATTCGACCTACGTACAACAGTTTTGAAGTCTGATGTATATATATATTTTGTAGATGAAGCATTTTTCTTTTAATTTCATATACAATACAATATACGATGTGGATGAACATTTATGTAACCAAAGAAAATACTCACTCTGTTCCTAAATTATTGTCTTATTTGATTTTTTAGAGTCAACTGATTATTTTTCAAATAAAAATCTGACATGAAATTTTTTATTTTTTAAATTACTAAATACGTAATTTGTAGTACTTTTTTGGTACTACAAAATACATATTTTATAATTTTGAAAAAAATAAAAAAATTAATGTAAATATTCATTTGAAAAATAATCAGTATGACTCAAAAAAGTCAAGACAATAATTTAGAAATAGATGGAGTACTTATTATCTATTTTTTGATCGATTAGAATGGCTCATTGATATGGGAATTAGAACGAAAGACCTCAAGGTCTTTGCCTTGAGTGCCCTTGCCATTTCTCCCAACTTTTGGAGTACTTATTATCGTACTTATTATCATTTGTACATGTTGTGAATGATACTTTTCGTTCTTAAAAAAGTTATGTTTGATTCAATACATAAATTTAGAAAAATTAATTGATTATATTATAAATATTAAGATGGTGTGATTTTTAAAATATTGAGAGTAGGACCCTTTAACGAAATAGAAATAATAATAAAATTATGAAATAGTAAGAATAATATTAAAAATTTTAAAAAGTTAACAGTTTTTATAATGGGCTAAAAAAGGAAGAAATTTTATTTTTTAAACCAAAGGAGTATAATAATACATATAACAAGTGACGCTATTAACACCATCCAACGTTATTAATACATTTTCAAAATTAAATTATAAAAATATCATTATTTCAAAAGACATAAAGACTCTTTTTATTAAATACACCTACCAATATATTACACCACTGTTATATTCCATTAGTGATTATCGAACACTACTATGATGTTCCATCAGTGTATTTGTAGAACAGAAACTTTTCAACTTCTTTGTGTTGAGTTTTTGTAAAATTAATGTATTGAAACATAAAGGTGTGTGTGATGATATTGAGTGAATGTATTGAAAAAAAATAGTAAATTAATTGAAAAAGGTAAAACAAAAAAAATGTGGGATGGTGTATTTAAAAATTAGGTCCGCGCATTTAAAAACCCATACTTGGAAAAGTAGGCACACACACTAGTTGCACTTTATCAAAGATGTTTACTCTCCAACCAAGACCCACTCCCAAGTCAAACATCTCTACTTCCCCGGTCCGGCAATCGGCTGTGATTGCCGGCGCCGTGAACTATTCCAAACCGTACTGGATTACCACCGGTGTTTCTGGTTCCCGGCCACGGGTGGCCAGGAACTGCCACAAATTGTCAGTAAGAGCAGTGATCAGTAGTGAGGACAGCAAGAGTACTGTGACAGAGACTAACCAGAAGGACTACAATGGAGCTTTGATGTCATCAGGGAATGGTGGAACAGAGGTGGAGGTGAAGGCTGTGATCACAATAAGGAAGAAGATGAAGGAGAAGATCACTGACAAGATTGAAGATCAATGGGAGTCTTTCATTACTGGGATTGGTCAAGGCATCTTGATTCAGCTCATCAGTGAAGACATTGATCCTGGTCAGTTTCCCGATTCTCAAAATAACAACTCAAATCAATCTCATTTCACCGATTACTCGGGACGGGTAATCGGGGACAGCTAAACAAAATCCTTTTTTGTCATCCAATTCGCTCAAGTATCTAATTTTCAGAATATGAAAAAAAGAAAAAGAAAAGAAAGAAAGAAAGGAACCCTTTGTTTGTATATGTCATTTTGTTGCTGGATTTGATTTAGTTTGTTTGATAGCTAAGGGCTTTTAATTTTAGCATAAAGCAAAATCTAGGTTGGCATGTTTTTTTGTTTAACTTTCCCAATCTGGTAGGATTTCTTTCTCTTTTCTGGTGCTAATTTCTTTTCTTTTTAGCTTTTTTCCTTTTTCCCCTTTCTGTTACTATAAAGCTTGTTGAATTAGCTCAGTTTGGTTTTTGGTTCTTTTTCTCTTTGTGAAATCACAATCAGATGATAAATCACACACCTAAATTTCCATGCCATGGAATTGGAACCATAGCTCGTATCAAATTCTAGTCTGATCTTACTTGAATTCTAATTCTAAGGCATGTATTCCACTATGTTACCTCGAACCTTCATTTTTTCCAAAGTACTTGTGTTTACATAAGAGGACACGATGTGGATGTGGATGTGGGTGTGGGTGCCGGTCTAGCAATTTCACACTACATGAGCAAAATCTTAAACTTTTGGTGGATCCGACACCTGGATCCGGACCCATATCCGATCCTCATAGCTGAGTTCAGGTAACATAGGTGTTCCAGGATATTAGTAAGGCGGAAGCTCCCCTTTGCACAATTGAAGATCTGCTTGAGATTTAAAACTATTGTGTTCTGGCAGTGACTAAATCAGGAAAGAGTATGGAGTCCTATGCTAGGGGTTGGTTGCCAAAGCCATCGAATCATCGCCACATAGTGGAATATGCAGCTACTTTAACAGTCCCATATGACTTCGGCAATCCTGGAGCTATTCTGATTACAAATTTCCATGGCAAGGAGTTCTACTTGATGCAGATTGTCCTTCACGGCTTCAGTGAAGGTCCTGTATTTTTCCCAGCTAATACGTGGATTCATTCACGAAAAGATAATCCTGAAAGTCGTATTATCTTTAAAAATCAAGTAAGAAGCCATATTTTCTAAGTACATTCCATGCCAATATAGCTGCTTAATATCATTAATCCATAACGAGAATGCAATTCAATTTCAAGCAGGCATACTTACCATCCAAAACCCCAGCCGGCCTCAAAGATCTTCGACGTGAAGACTTGTTAAGTGTTCGGGGTAATGGAAAAGGCGAGAGGAAGCCGCACGATAGGATTTATGACTATGCCCCGTATAATGATCTCGGTAATCCTGATAAGGGTGAGGAATTAGTTAGGCCTGTCCTGGGGGTCCCCGGGCGGCCGTACCCGAGGCGCTGTCGAACTGGTAGACCACCTACTAAATCAGGTATATCTGATGTTACTGTAAATTTTACCAACTTCCATTTCCCTCTCGGAATCTCCCATTATTATACATTTATGTGTTGCGTTCTTGCGATTTAAACAGATCCACTCTCCGAGAGTAGAATAGAAAAGCCCCATCCAGTATATGTTCCTCGCGATGAAACCTTTGAGGAGATTAAGCAGAATACTTTCTCTGCTGGAAGGTTGAAAGCCCTGTTGCACAACTTGATTCCATCAATTGCTGCCACTTTGTCTAGCTCAGACATCTCCTTTGGTTGTTTTTCTGACATAGACAAGCTCTACAATGATGGAGTTCTTTTGCGAGATGGAGAACAAAATGATGTGGAGAAGACACAGTTTGTGCCAAAGTTGATGACTCAATTATTGACTGTTGGTGAGAGGTTACTAAAGTATGAAATTCCTGCCATCATTCGAAGTACGTATGTTAATTTTCTTATCTTTCCCACTTATTTCTTGAAAACACCCTCTAATTATCGCTTTTCAAGAACTTTGTTCTAAGATCCAAATTTTGAATATTCTGTCACTAATCTGCTTTTTCTATGCTCAGGAGATAGATTCGCATGGATACGGGACAACGAGTTTTCAAGGCAGGCTTTGGCCGGGGTTAATCCAGTTAACATTGAAGTATTGAGGGTATGACTTTGAATTTGTCAACGCTTTCAGTCTTCTTTGGTATTGTTCGTTTAAGTACATCATGTGGTTGTGGTAATTTTTCAGGAATTTCCAATTTTAAGCAAGTTAGACCCTGCAGATTATGGTCCACAAGAGTCGGGAATCACAAAGGAATTGTTATCAGCAGAACTGGAAGGAATAACGGTTGAAGAGGTAACAAATATCGAAGTGCTTTTGTTGACGGTTTCATATCTTGCCTAATTGAAAAGAAATTATGCCTGTAACATACAGATTTGTGCCTGACTTATTAAATCTGGAAGAGAAACTAGAGGGGTATTATTCACCTTTAGTAAATTTACTCCTAATAAAAGTCAGTTCTTGAGCAGGCTATCGAGAAAAAGAGATTGTTTATACTTGACTACCATGACGTGCTTCTGCCATTTATCGAGAAGATGAATGCCTTGCCAGGGAGGAAAGCTTATGCCACAAGAACGATTTTATTCCTCAACCGTGCTGGTGTACTAAGGCCAATTGTTATTGAGCTTTCACTTCCTCCCACTTCTTTATCATCAAATAAGCGAGTCTTAACCCATGGACATGATGCTACAACTCACTGGATTTGGAAGCAAGCTAAAGCTCATGTTTGCTCCAATGATGCTGGTATTCATCAGCTAGTGAACCATTGGTAAGATTGAAAATCTTACATTTATATTTTGTTACATTAAATTTATTATTATATATTTTTTCCCTAAGGAGCTTGGGAAGGGGTCGAATGTGAGACTGTTAAGTCACAAACATACCTTTAGGGACGATTGGATATCTTGAAGCACTCTCACAGCACCAGACATACCTTTAGGGACAATTGAAGATCTTGAATCACTCTCACGGCACTTTGGTCTTGGTTTATATTTATTTATTTATTTTTCATTGAAATTTGTGATTGATTTGATCAGGAGCTACTCCGTAATGGCTACCGAGAGTGAACTTAGCTATTGATATGAAAGAGCTTTGTGCACTCACCTATTAGCTGTCTTTTTTGCAAATGAAGACACATATCTAACAGTTGAGTAACTTTTCTAGGTTGAGGACTCATGCTTGCATGGAACCCTACATAATTGCCACCCATAGGCAGCTTAGCTCAATGCACCCCATTTTCAAACTTCTCCACCCTCATATGCGGTACACATTGGAAATAAATGCACTTGCAAGACAAAGTTTGATAAATGGAGGCGGAATTATTGAGGCTTGTTTTAGCCCGGGAAAATATGCCATGGAATTAAGCTCTGCGGGCTACAAGAGTTGGCGATTTGATATGGAATCATTGCCAGCAGATTTAATTCGCAGGTACACTTGCCTCATATTTCTACCTTTTCATCCCTTATCACCATTTTGAAACATAGTTTATTCTACTTCTGAGTTCCTCTCAAAGATTCCTACTTTTTACTTTGGGATGTTCTGCTTAAAGAGTCTTGTTTCAAACAAATAAGTTAATAAATACTAGGAGTTTTCAAAGTTACCCTCATTACGTTGATCATAAGATTAGGAAAACTTTTTTCCTCCTTAAAATGAAGGGTATTTACGTGAAATTATTTTAATTCTTAAAATGTATGACTTTGAAACGTGACTCTTTAACTGGAATCATAGTGAGTATATATTTACCTGACAAATGGTCAAATGAGTGAGTTTTTATGTTCGTGATGAAATTATCAGGGGCATGGCTATCGAGGATCAGTCGATGCCGCATGGCCTAAAACTTGTGATTGAAGACTACCCTTATGCCGCAGACGGGCTTCTTGTATGGTCTGCGATAAAAGAATTGGTAGAAACCTACGTGGGCCACTATTACTCCGAACCCAACTCCATCACATCTGATATCGAGCTCCAAGCCTGGTGGACTGAGATAAAGAACAAAGGTCATTATGATAAAAGGAACGAGCCATGGTGGCCTAAACTTGAAACTAAGGAGGACTTATCTGGCATACTTAGCATTATGATTTGGACTGCTTCAGGTCAGCATGCAGCTATAAATTTTGGGCAGTATCCCTTTGGTGGATATGTGCCTAATCGTCCCACCCTTATGAGGAAACTCATCCCTAAACAAGAAGATCCGGATTACGAAAAGTTTCTACTTAACCCTCAAATTAGATTTCTCTCATCTTTGCCAACTCAACTTCAAGCCACGAAGATAATGGCTGTCCAGGACACGCTGTCTACTCACTCAGCAGATGAAGAGTACTTGGGTCAGTTGCACCATTTACAGAGCAATTGGAGTAATGATCCTCAAGTTCTAAAATTGTTCGAGAAATTCTCAGCTAAAGTGGAGGAGATAGAGAAGATTATAAATAGAAGAAACAAGGATATACGTCTAAAGAACCGAAATGGTGCAGGAATTCCACCATATGAACTGCTGTTACCTACATCAGGCCCCGGGGTTACTGGACGTGGTATTCCCAATAGCATCTCTATCTGACACTGGCGTACAGCTACCTTGAAGAATTGACCGTACTTTCTTAGAAACCTGTTCGCAATCAACTCTTTTGTAATGGTTCTATAATTTATAATTGGTTTTGGGTTTCTTGAAGGTTTTGTAGTTAGAAAACCTTAAGCTCTGTAAGTTAGTCTAAGATACAATATAAAGTCAGAGTCAGTGCGAAAAAGAATATGTATATGTAATTATGTGTTTTTCAAATTACAGTTCACACATTTTGGCCCTAGGAAGGACATGAGCTCCCTTCTAATCCCAGGGTGACGTTATCAACACAACTGACAATACATATGAATTATAACTTAGAAGTAGCACTCGATAATGCAAGCTTGACTAACTCCTTTCTCAGCACCTTACCAGGAGCATTTTTGGGGATGGAATTGATGAAGGAAACCCGTCTGATTTTCTTGTATGGAGCAACCTATAATCAGCATTTTGTTTTTTTCGATATATAAGAATCAGCGAAAACTAAGGCTAAAACAGATATTATTTGCGAGAGCACAAGGAGAAAGAATAAAAGAAACTACCTGGAGAGCACAAGGAGAAAGAATAAAAGAAACTACCTGCTTAGCAACGAAATCCTTTATCTGTGATCCATCAATGGTGCTTTCGGGTCTTCTCACCACATAGGCCATAGGTACTTGGCCTGCTTCCTCATCAGGATACCTGGAAATTTTATGTTAAGAGTTGATGCTGCAAATGTTGCTGAATTAGTCAGTAACGTAAACAATCAGGACACCTACGGAATCACAGCTGCTTCAATTATATCTGGATGTGATTGAAGAATATGTTCCAACTCCGCTGGCGGAACCTAAATGTAGTGTATAACACATGATCATAAACAGTTGAATTTGATCAAATTTGTGATTTCCTTTAGAAAGTTGAATGAGTAGTCAAAAGTGAAGAACTTAAATCGTCTACCTGGTAACCTTTGTATTTGATTAGTTCCTTCAACCGTTCCACGTAAAATAGGAAGCCATCGCTATCGATATAACAAAGGTCACCCGTTTTAAACCATCCCTCAGAATCCATAACTGCAGCAGTTGCATCTTCGTCCTCGACATAACCTACAGCAAAATCAAAAACCACCCCCATCAGAAAAATCATGCTTCTGTACATTCCCCAACAAAAGCATTTATCATCATCTTGATTGAATTTCAAAGATCATAATACCCAATTCGTTTTTAAATCATAGGCGAAAAAATTTGGAAAGAGCGATAGGAGTACGAATGGAAGGCTTAGCGATGCCAACGATTATTGATACTGAGCATGAATCACAGAGACCAAAAACCTGTTTTCGTACCTTCCATGATGAAGGGTCCCTTAACCCATAGTTCTCCTTGCTTGAGGGGAGGCAAGCCAATGCCAGTGCCAGGATCCACTATCTTGGCTTGGCAATTCGATATAAGCTTTCCAACATGTCCCACTATCTTGCTTTCATCTGGACCTGCCGTTCTAGACACTCCGCCTGTGACTTCAGTCAGGCCATACCCCTATACATATCAATTCCATTCCGTTAGCAACAGTCGTACAACTCAACCCAGCCTTTATATTGCTAGAGCAACATATTTTGTCTACAAATTTTGTTCCATTCGATGCATCGGTAGTTGTACTATACAACACCTTGCTCCTTGCTCTAAATCAAATTTGTAAACAATATATGTTGCTCTATTATTTTCCTTATGCTCCCTTCGTTCCACCCAAAGAGTCCACGTTTGAAAATTCTACTTAAGAGATATATTAATATCGTTGGAGTTGGTCATAATTACAAAAATACTTAATCACAACCAAGATAATTACAACACAAACGAAATATTATGAAAATTATAAGTATAATTTTTTAAAAGTGGACTTTTTAAGTGAAACATCTCAAAATAGTATATTGAACTCTTTGCCTGGAACGGAGGAGGGAGTATCAATTACTTGGAGTAGGGCAACAAATTATTAGCCCAAGTCGCATGTTATTTAATAATTCAAAAACGATTATAATTAAAATCATTTTCTATAGAAATAAATACTCCCTCCGTTCCAGGTAAAGAGTCCACTTTCCTTTTATAGAAGTCAACATAAAACTAAATCAAATAAAAAATTTATATACTTTACTTATGTTTTAAGAAATAAAATTTCATTAATTAAAAACTATCTTAATAATACTATGGATTACAACTTTAATAAGTTTGTAAAAACCACTAGATTGATGTTAATTATTTGTCAAACTTTAATTTAATTGACTAAAAAAAGTCAAAAGTTGACTCTTTGCCTGAAACGGAGGGAGTACTTTAAAAGGTAGCGTATTTATTAGTCTTTTACAATATGGGTAGCACATTTTTTTTTTCTTAAATTATATAGCATCTTTGGTTTTCATTCACAATTAGGAGCTGTCGTCAGTAAAACTTAGCGTAGCGTTCCAATGAACTCTCATCAAATTTCAAAAGACTAAAAATAGGATTTAGGGTTCAGAAGTTAGTGTTTAAGTTTTACGATTTATGATTTTAGAGTTTTAGGATTTAACATTTAGGATTCTAAGGTTTTAGAGTCTAATAGAGGATTTGGTGTCATTTTAAATTTATTTTAATAAGTATTTTTGAAATATTAAAATTTTTCGTTAAATTTTCACTAACAATATTCAATTATTTAAAAACGAAATCTAGAATAAGTATATATAATTTCTTTAAAAAACCAAAACTAATGCTATTGTGTATTAAAAATATGCCCTATATGTATTTACATAATTTGTAAGTCCTACCACTTAACAGTACTCCTCATTTTAGTTTAAAAAAAAAAGGGCTAACCTACCTCTAACAAAAATTGAAAAGTACGACTACCCTTAAAAAAAAATTTTTCTTATTTTTATACGAGTAATACTATGAATATTTAAATATTATTAAATTCTTTATTTTAAATAATACGTCACAACTGATGTAATATATTAATTTTAATTTTTAAATTTATTATTTATCTCAGATGTGCTGTCATATCATATAACACTTCATGCAAAATATTTGTTAGTTATTACTCTTTAAGTTTTGAAGTAGTTCGTAGCATTACTCTTTCTATATTGTTCTCGTACGACCGGTGATTGCCGGAAAATCTGGCACTAACCTGAGCCACGGCTACATTGGGAAACCGCCGGTTAAATTTCTCAATTACAGCATCAGTTAGCTGCGCTCCGCCGCATAAAACAACCTCCAGCGACCTATAATCACAGCCTTTAATTATATCATCCTTACAAGCCATAGCCACAACCAACGGTGGAGCAGCCGCCAAATGAGTAACCCTAAGTTCTTCAATCGCTCTCTTCATCAACTTCATCTCAAACTTCTTCATCGATGCCACGCTGTCCCCAAACGCCACTGACCTCAGACACAGCATCAAACCGTACACGTGAAAGTACGGCACCGTGCACAAGATCACCGCCGGCGACGATCTGGACGGCCGAGCGGACAGTGCTCCGGCAATCGTAGCAGTCAAGTTCCGGTGACTCAAGGCAACTCCTTTGATTTTGCCGGTCGTCCCGGAGGAGTACAAAATTGCTGCGGTATCGGACTGAGAAACGTCGATTGGATCGAAATTATCCTCTCCAGTTGTCATCATTGACTCGAATTGAGGAGAGTCGAGAATAATCTGACCGTATTTAAGCGCCGGTAGCTTGACCGCCGTCTCCGACGACGCAAAAGCGATAACCGGCTTGCAGAGCTCAATTTGGCGGGAAATCTCGGGTTCGGAGCTGGCCGGATTGGAAGGAGAAACGACGACGCCTAGGGCGAAGAGAGAGAGGAAGAGTACGGGGAGGTGAATTGAATTTGGCGAGAGTACGAAAGCAGAGTCGCCTTTGGAGAGTTTAATTCGAACTCGTAAATAAGCAGCAAGGTTTCTGACGCGGAGTTCGACTTCAGAATAGGGGATGCGGCTGAAATTGGTGGCGTCGATGAGTGAAGCGGCGGTGTTTCCCGGCGAAGTGGAGGAGGTTTGTCGGAGGAGGGAGAAAATATAGGTAGTCAAGGAGAGAGGGTCCGTTTCAGAAGGGAGCGGCGCCGGCTGTCTTAGGCTGTGGTAGACTTTGGTCTTTGTGCAAAAGCCACTTTTGGGATCGATTGAAGAAGGAATGGAAGTAGAAGAGGTTGGATTCGCCATTTTTGAACAGAGTGAAGTTACAGAGTAGTGTCTGTAAGAAGTCTGATGAATTACCGTACTCCCTTGTCCCTTTCTATAGTTCACTGAAAACGGAGTATTTAAAAGTCACTTTTAATTCGGTTTGAAAACTAACGACACTATCTCGGTCTCAAAAAATTGCGTCGTTTTGCAAAGTTTTTTATCTCTTAAATAAAATAATTATCGTTATAAAATTTTAATAAATATTTATTTATATTTTATAAAAATTATTTTTATTTATTACTCTCATTAAGAAAAATTGGTAAGAATAAAAAGAAAAAAAATGCTCTTATAACTTATCTATACTAATTAAATTTAAATAAGAATAGATAAATCTTCTTTTAAACTTCTTTAATTTGTGTACAAATTACTAAAACGAAAATTATTTTATGACGGAGGTAGTATAGGTTTTGTGTAGTTCGTGTCCTGTCCCCCGTGAAGTTAGTGATTAAGATTTTGTTATACTTCATCTGTTCCAATCAAATAGTCCACATTTAAAAAATCTAATAATTAAAGAAGCAGTTGAAAAATTTGTAAAAGGGACCAACCAGTCTATATTACAATACAGATAGGTTCATACGTGCACAATTGAATAGGGCTATTCAGAGGTCAAGATTTATCCATCTACTAAAATCTTACAGCCACGATTAACTCTAACCTCTCACGCGTGCGACAGCTGTTTCTTTCCCCCGCGAATTGTTCGTCTTTGCTCTCTTTCCTCAACTTAAAAAGCTTCATCCTCTCCTTCCTCAACTGAAACTGTTCTCCTTCCCCAAATCCTCTCCTTCCTCGACTGAAACTGATCGCCTTCACCGCTCCACGGCTACAGCACCCTCCTTCGAGTAGTTGGTGCCTTGGAAACCCAGCACAACTCTTCTCTTTCTGTCCCTTTTCATCCTTCTCTCCTCTGTTCAAACAGAAGGGTTTCGGGTCGTCTCCTCTCGCCTCCACGGCTACACCCTCCTTCGACAACTCTTTTCTTTCTGTCTCTCCCCAAACGGTAAGTGATCAATTTCTTTCTCTCTATCTCTCCTCCATTGTCATGTTTGTGGATATTTATTCTCAGTTTATTTGTGATATAATGCCTAAATTTTTTTTTCCCAATTTTGAGTATGTCATGTTTGTGGATGGTAGTTGTGATTTATAATTTTTCCCAGTTCATTTGTGATATAATACCTAAAAAAATTTCCCAATTTTGAGTATGTCATGTGTTTGTGGATGGTGGTTGTGATTTATATTTTTTTCTAGTTTATTTGTTTCACGTACTACACACGTGGATCAGACACGGTCACCTACAACCTTTTTTGTGTGATCACATACCAATGTACTGTACAATTCATTCTAAGAAAATTTTATGCAGAATATACTATAATTCGTCAAATTGAATTGTCAATAATAGGAAAATTATGAGTTCCATAATCCTAGGCTCTTATACCACATGTAAACTTTAATTGGGAATTTATGCTACTTTAATTTCATGAATTTATAGTCTATAATGCCCTAGAATCTTGGAACACATAATAATCACTAAACATATAGTTTTAGAAATATAAATTTCTAGGCCTTTTCTCTTTCTCTCTCTTGATGACTTTTTTTTAGAGACGTGAAAAAAACCTAAAAGTATGTTTAGGGTTTGCAACTTTAAGTCTTTTTATAGGCGGGGAAGAGGGAATATTTTTTCTTTTATAATTCTCAAAACCTTTAATAATATTTTATTTTCACCAAACCATCAAAGTGGGCCCTTAATATAAAGTCCAATTAGATATTAAGTCATATGAAATACTTTTATTTGAAATAATCCAACACGGTACAGGTCAGTTTTGTTTAGTCCTAGTGGCTGGGAGTGGAGACAAACTTGTGAGACAAATTCAAAATGGTTACCGAATAAGGAAAAAAAGAATCACGACAAAGTACAAAGATTCTATGTTTTAATTTATTTTATGATTTGATTTGTAGTTTTGTATTTATTATTATTTTTTTTTGGGTCTCACTATCTTTCTGTTTATTTATTTATTTTTTTAAAATTTAAATTTAAAACTTCAAAATCAAGTTATTTAACGGAGAAATTAAAGATGTCCTGTATAGTACACACCCCACATAAGTGCCGCAAGAGGGTCAAGGTAAGGGTGACAATTTGAGTATAATAGTTGGGTTTGGTAAAATTCAAAGTTATTTCCTCCGTTTTACTAAAACAGTCCACGTTTGAAAGTAAATTATTTATATAGAATATTTTAAAATAGTATAGTGGACTTTTTGCCTTGAACGGAGGAAGTATCTATTAAGATAAAGGGTAATTCCGGGTAGTATCCAAAAATACTCATTAGTCTTATTGGATAAGTTTGGGTATAGTCAAAACATATATATATATATATATATATATATATATATATTTTATTCATTTGGAAGAAAAACAAGAACAGAACAAGAAAAAGGAAAGAGAAACTAAAATCTGGGGAAAGCAACCCCCCTACTATCTGTGCCTAACAGAATTCTAAAAGTGTGTTGGAGGGTACAACCTCTTGACTCTAACAAAGCTTTGATGTCTTCCGATAGCGCCACGAGAGGGAAAACTTATCTAATACCCAATAACATTGAACACCCAACAGACAGCACTCATTAACTTCTACACTAAATTTTCTTTAAACATTATATCTTTGATTTAAATTTCTTTTTATCCTTGTTAATAACTTTAATAAAAAAAATCCTCGGCTTGTCCCAAAATTAGTATTAACTTTTTAATTTTGTTAAAGAAAAATAAGATATTGAAACCTTAAAAGATGTTTTTTTTTTCCTTGTGAATTATATCTTGCGTCAAGTCAATCAAATAATTATTTTGGGATACTTCTAAACATTATTTATTATTCGATAACTTATTATTAGGTTGATGGATAAAAATCAAACCCGTTTTAGTATTGAGTATGAGAGATTTGTAGCCCGAAGAATTTAAGTAAATCAAACAGACTGTAAATGTGATGAATGAATGTGATCACATACACAGATACATTCGATAAATTGCATCGGAAATAATAAATAAAGACAGAAGGAATTAAACCTTTATCTGCAAGTAACAATACTTGCAGATGTGTCAATACGACAAAACTTTCACTATTAAACTTGTAATGAATTACAAATACTAAAAGCTAACTTATAAGTGAAAACTAATGAAAAACTCCTAAGTGAGCAGTACTAGATCTTCTAATACATATCATCTTATAAATCACAATGAGTGAATATAAATGATAAGGAATGAAAAACAGAGATGGGCTCAAAACATGGGAGTGCAATGGATGTGATTACAAATGTAACAGCATTAGGTAACCCATACAAAGCACAACAGTGAACTCGATGTTTTGCTCTTTCTCTCTCTAAGCTTGCGTATTTCCGTGTATCTTCAGAGTGAGTCCAACTTCTCTTTATATAGCCATCAAGAGTCCTAAGTCAACAAGGAAGGAAAGTATACAAGGATTTGCTAATTAGTTAGAATAAAGATAAACCATAAATATACATAAACCACTAAAAGTTAGCCTAATCTAATATATATTATATATACATAAATAAAAAACTTTTACCAAAATCTCTTAATTGATCTACTGAAAAATAAGAAAGGTAAAAGATATCAATTAACCAAAATTACCAATCACAATCCGAGGTGATTGAGAGGAAAAAACTGAAACCTAACAATCTCCCCCTTTTTACCTTTCTGGCAAAACATGTCATCTGGATCAATCAAGGGGAATAACATAAATTGACTTCTCCTGAATAAGATATCGTCATGCATATCAAAAAGAATTTTATCATTACACTTCATAAAAATCAAAATTAACCATGACTACAAAACCATAATATTTAAAGCAGTTCATAGATTTATGCATAAACAGACCAAAGTATAAAAACATAATTTAGTCTTTAAAAATCAGCTTCAAAATCAAACTGAAGATCTTCATCTTCGTTGATGTGAGCACGGGCAGGCTCATTTGAGCTTGTACCAACTCCCCCTGGATTTATGATATTAGCAACAGGTGCAGCGCAACAGAATTTGATGAAACTCCCCCTTGATTGAGCACCTCTCCCCCTTTTTTCCTAGAACGCGTGATAAATTCCAAGAATTGGGAGCGCATTGTGGAGAGATTTTGGATCTGCCCGTCAATAAGAGCAACCTGAGTAGTCATGAAATCCAGAAAAATAGAGCCAGTAATTTCAGAGGTGAATATGGGCAATGCCCCAGAGGATGAGATCTTATTCAGGATCACATTTGAGGGCATATCCACCGAGATATCATGAGTGGGATCAAAATGTACAGGAGGCATATCTGGAGCTGAAGACTCTGGAGAAGGGTTGTCATGAATAGGAGGATAGGTTAGGGGAAGGTCCACAACCCTAGCATTATTCCGTAATAAAGGCCTAGAGATCTGAAAGTATGTGGGTCTGGAAATTGCTCTCTCATTTGGCATTAGGAAAATACCTTGATTATGAAGCATAACATAGATAAGATGAGGGAAAGGAAATGACCAGGTCATCTACTAGCGATTGATGTTAACTGTTGAGTTATAATAGTGCGTGGATATGAGTTTATGCTAACTTAGACGTTTCATTCTTATATATCACATCATGGAATGCGAAACTTGTACATATTAGAGACATATGTTACAATTAGGTACGTTTGCTTGTATTTGCTACTTATGTGCATGAGACCGAATATAAAATGGTATATTTGTAACCACTTGTCCCTAACGCCCTGCAACGGAAGCTTTTGAAGCCACTTCAGAAGGGCCCCTGATTTGGTTGTCAAGAGGTATTCGTCGATGACTAAGTTGATAACATGTTAGATAAGAAATTGCCTAATCCTTTTACCAATTGGAATGGACAAGTAAATGATATAGTATGCTTGAATATGTTTGTGCATCTTGTGTGGATTGTGTATCATTCCTTTTGTAATGATTTAATATGTATTGGTATTGGTATGAGTCATTGTGCTTGGCTTAACGTGAATTGGTTCGATATGTATTGGTGTTTGTGTGAGTCGTCGTGCTCAGTTGAACATGAATTGTTGTAGACTTGTGACTAGCCATTTGTGACTTGTAACTTGTTACATGCGTAGTACATTAGCCTGACCGTAGAGATTTTGGATTTGAGTTAGCCAACCCGGTGGTGAGCATGAGATACATACTTTGTGTGATGTGTGGTAGACTGGACTTAGTAGGCTAATTCAGTCAGACTTTATAGATTGTACGAATCTAATAGATCGTATAGCCTTGTGTGTAGGAATCGATTGGCATAATGAGTTGATTGTCTTTAGAACCCTACATTTATGCTAGACGTGGTTAGATCTAGTTTTAAACTCTTATTATTGTTTTTGTTGACCTTGTGACTTATCGACGTGAGTATTCGTAACACGAGCATGATAGCTTGTGGTTTCGTTGACCTTTTATTTCTTGGGCTTGAGCCTATAGTCGGTAGCGTCGTTATCCACAGTTGAGTCCATATGACTCGCGTGACCTTTGGTATAGTTCCATTTGTTCGAACTTGTTTCTTTGGCGACAAGTATGTCGTCAAGTAACTTGATGAACCTAAGGGTTGTATAAACTCGAACCTTGTGGATTGCAGGATTTTCCATGACTATTGTTGAGCATTATACCTCAAGAATTAGGAATGGTGATTAGCGTCGCGGAAGCTTGACATTGGGTTGTGTATGAGATGAGTTAGCATGACTCTATGGGATGTACGCTAGAGTTGGACTTGACTAGAGACGATAGTTGCCCCATATATAGTGGAACCTCGAGATTGCTTATGTCCTTAAATCACATCGATTTATGAGGAATATTGTGTACGGACCTTATATGAGATTGATGATCTCTAATTCGTTTGTATATGCTAGAGCAATGCCTTGTAGAGACGTATGTATTCACCCGTAGATGTCCAATTCATGAATTTGTGGACGGATTCTTTTAAGGGGGAGAGGATGTAACACCCCAACCCAACTTCCTTTCTAGTTCACTCATAGTCATTTCGTCAACCTTGAAACTCTCGGAATACTGAAGCATGACATGTTATGTTGTGATCTGTGTTTGGCACGTGAGTAACCCATGTTGAGTTGTGGAGTGTTTCCATATTTGTTCAAGACTATTCTTGACATTGATTAGCGTTTGTATACTCCGTATATGCCTCACGTTTAAGTGACCTAGCCTTGGTTCGGACTCATTCATGATTGATGAGCATGTTGATCTTGTCGTTGACTCGCACGTCGAGTCGACTCGTGTGGCTATCTTCGCATATGATTTAGACTCATGTTGTTCATCCTTCAAGACTCATTGGAGAATGATTCGGTTGAGTTTTGGGTGTATTTTGTCCTTAAGAGAGAATAAGATGCACACAAAAGCATGGATACATGCTTAAACCCGAAATTCTGTTCATCCGAATAGTTTGTAGTATTTTGGCCATAACATTTTGTAGAAAACTTAGATTTACAAACCGTTTGATTTTGTGTAAATTAGACTGGAAGAGCTTTCCAACGACACCTTATTTGTAATTTTTGGATTTATAGATCATCCCAGGCATGTCTTTAAAGTTAACTGAAATATCAGAATTGTGAGAGCTTTGACTAGGTTTTATGTGAGTTGACCACTTGACTCAATTTTCTTTGGCTGAGACTTATGCACATCCATTGAATCTTTGACCAGACTTACTAAGTCACCTTGAATCCATTAGAGGCCCAAGAACACCTTCATTTGTTCATCTTCAACCTTAGAGCTTAGAGAGAGAGAGAGAGAGAGGAGAGAGTTCTAGAGTGAGAAAGTGCCATAGTTTACACATTTGAAGTCCAAATCACGATCCGTCTTTGCCATTGTGGAGCTCTTAACTAGGAGAACACTTTCCATGGATTGCATTCTGGTTCCCATGGTTCAATTTTGGTAGAGGTAAGTAACTATAATGTTTTGTATGTTTATGAGTTGAATTGGAAGAGTAAAGCATGTAGAATGTGTAGTTGTTCATCTTTGTCTAATTTCTTGAAAGAAATAAGTAATTGACCACTCCAAATGATATTATGTTAGTTGATAATCAATGGCTATGTGTAGAGGTTGTCATGAGACTTGGTGAAGTGTTGGTAACATGTTAGAAATTGAATCACATGAATTTCAAGTTAGTTGCAGTCTTTATTTTGGGCTATTTTTGTGAAAATTTTGGTACTAATCCACTATTGGAAATTTTCTGAATTTTGGATATGTTATTCTTATGAATATTGGGTAGTTTATGTAAATTTTTATAAATTTTAGAGGTAGGGAAGTACCTTGTTTAAGTCGTGTATTATCGCTGCGCAAAGTAATCTGCTGTTGGAAATTCTAGGCACTAATTCCGAATTTAATTAGCTAAATATTGATGAATATAAGTCCAAATGAGGTGATTCAAAGTGGTAAATTATATGTCAGATGTCTAGTTTCTAAATTTGAAAGAATGGTAATATTTGGTTATTTGTGGAATAATTGGTGAATTTAACGGTACTGCTGCGCCGTGCTAAATATGTATTGTTGTTGATTAGTCTCCAAGAATTAGAGACTCGTCAAGGTGTAGTTATTGTTATTATTAAACCTTGAGTATTGGTAACTCGTTAGAATTGTGTAAGTTGTTACTCGCGATGAATTGATGAGATTTTTATGGGTGGAAAATACACCAAATATGGGGTATTGGGATTGGTGTAGTTATTTAGGGACGATACTGCGGTACGTCCCAATGTTTTGAAAATGGGTAATGACTCTAGCTGAGTCGACATGAGATAGTATATTTATATTGAACACTATACGAGTTATATACTAGTTGTGACTGACTCTGGCAGAGTCGCATAGGACGTAATGAACAAACGTCGAATAATGTAATGAATTTATTAAAGTGTGGGATCAACTCTACGGAGTTGAATAATGAGTAGTATAATTCAATACGGGTCGTTATTTAGTCACCTACGATGTAGGATGATATATCGGAAAAGTTATGATTTGTTAGAGCTTGACTTTAGTTAATTTAATCAAACATGAGAGGACATACCGTGGTTATCGTTCCAATACTGACGATGTGACTTGTAATGAGTCATGATATACATAGTACACATTAATGATATGTGATAGGTTACGATACACATGAGATAGAGTGTATTGAGTGATTATAAGATATAGTAGAGATTCTAAGTTGTGCAATAGGCCTACTATGCCTATTGTCTTTTTTTTTTATGAGACATAATTATTCCGGGGGGCTTGCCCGGAGACATGCTCTTAACGGGAGCCGGAAGTCTTACGCTCACAGGGGTCTCCCTGCTCCTGGCAGTGTGGTTCATGTGGTGTCACACTGGTAGCAGGTTTTTGCACTTCCTCAGCCTCGAACTTGTGACCTCCAGGTTAAATACACAGATTACATGAGGAGAGTACCACTGTGAGCATAAGCCTTCCGGCTCCCGTTAAGAGCATGTCTCCGGGCAAGCCCCTCGGAATAATTATGTCTCATCAGAAAAGGCGCCCTTTTTTGTTGAGGGGATGACTGCCGTTCTAGGACTTGCCGCGGAAGTTTGGCAAGTGCATCCATTTAAACTCATGATCTCCCCACCCCTGGTAGTGGGTTTTTGCCTTCCCCACGCCCTGAAACTGGCGTTGCCTAGTTTCGAACCTGTGACCTCCAGGATAAGTCCACAGATTGTAGAGCATGAGTACCACTTGAGCTACCCGGGGTTCTTGACCGAGACGTATCCGGGCATGACTCCAACCCCAGCGTGGATCGGCGAGCATGGGCTTAACACCGAGCATAAGAAGAGAAAATTATCCATATCGTCCGTGATCAACGAGAATCTCGGGGTTGACTGATCGTGTCCGAGATCTCCGGCTGGAATTTAGGGATTTACCCCATGTCATGCCGGTTGTTACTCCTCCCCAATTATAGGGATTGACATCCCCCAAAATTAGCCCTCTAATCACTCCATCTCACTATAAAAGCCAAGCAAGCCCTTGGCCTAAGGTACATTTACTATTTACAAGCTAAACCCCTGTCAAATTGAGAAACAAGTTCTTACTCTCACACCGGAGTGTTTTAGCAGGGCAAGTCCCTGCATTCACCCTAGCGTGTGTTCTTGTCTCTTTCAAGTATTTAGCTAAAGCCCAGATATCCTTACAATCAAGAAAATCCAAGAGAGTTCCTGCCCGTAACATTTTGTACATCATCAGTTGCTTCCATTGCCGGGAATCTACTTTTATCCACTTCTCTTAAAAGCCTTATAGCACAAACACTTACTACTAGAACATGGTCCTAAATGAAAACAATCTTTTGTTGGAGGAGCCGGTCCTAGAATGTGTAGGTGGTGAAATTACACAACTACCTCCACAACAACCCAAGGGCCGTGCACCCCCAAATCTAAATGCCCAAATGACCAGGTCACAATCAGCGGCTGCCCACGCTAATTCAGTACAATCGGGCCACGTGGGGCCGTTTAACATGCCCCCACTCCCTTGAACAAACGTAGGTGCGGAGCTCAGAGACCAGATTAATGCTCGTCGAACGAAGGCAACAACCCTAAAAGTCATACCGCTGACCGAGCAAGCTCGGTTAGCCGCACTGACAAACCAAGCGCAGTACCTGAGCCGGATGTATGCGCTTAATCAGCAACTACTTTCCATGGGGAAACCTATGGTACCAGTAGAGGACCAGCTTTTTCCTGACATCACCTCCATGAGCGCTCCTTACCCAGCTCCCTCTGTGACGCAAGGCAAGCAAAGGATTCACCAGAAGCCTCCCAATAACCTGGTAAGTACCAAAGCTAACATGAGACATGAGCAACAGGAGAACAAGCGAGGTAATTGGGGCAAGGCACCCATGTGTTCGGGAGTTCACGGAGCTCCGAGCATCCATAGCCGATTAACAATGTCATAGGGTCCACGGAGGAAGAATCGTGCGCGCAGGGAGGAGGCAGAGTCCTTGCTAGCTTCCCAGCGATTGAGAAGGGAAGGAATCGACCATTCTTATCGGTCAAGGGGCAGATCATCCCCCAGACGCAAGTCGCCTAAAGGAACAATGGACAAAGGTAGACGAGCAGAGAGCGGAGCCCGATCCCACCAATCAAAATGCACACCATCTCCTAGGCGCATATCGCCTAAAAGAGGATTAGACAGAGGTGCACGTAGCGGGCATCCTGAGGGAGAAAAGCACATGCCTTGGCCACTGCTCACGCAAGAAGAGCAGGACAAGTTCAAAGAAGTTAGGCAATGTCTGATCACCCTAGAATCGGGGAGAACAAAGTTAGACATACCATCAGAGGAAGACGTTCCGCTGGCAGACTAGATTTTCCAGACCCCTCCAGATCCGGACATGAAAATACCCGTGTTCGACAAATACACCGGGAATGGCCTTTCCTGCGACCATGTGATAAGCTTTGAAAACCAAATCAACATGGTCACAACCAACCAAGCTCTCAAATGCAAAGCTTTTGTGAGTACATTGAAAGAAAAGACATTGAAATGGTATGGGCGATTACCCCGTGGGTCCATAACTGGATGGGCAGACCTGAAACGAAAGTTTATGACCAAGTTCAGTACCATGGGGGCCACAACAAAGGCCAGGATGGATCTTTGCAATATCCGACAAGGGGCCACCGAATCCACCGGGCATTACTTCACTAGGTTTAAGAAGACACTCAGGCAATGCGATGACCTGACTGACCGAGAGGTCACCATGTGCTTCCAAGCGAGGTTGAATAAAGGTTTCCTGAAGACGGACTTGAGAATATGATGACCTGACTGACCGAGAGGTCACCATGTGCTTCCAAGCGAGGTTGAATAAAGGTTGAATAAAGGTTTCCTGAAGAGGTCACCACATGCTTCCAAGCAGTCTCATACAACTGACACCACAGCTACGTATATGGCCAATATTTTCTCTAGTGTTTGTGAAGCAAAGACTGCTGCCTCATCATGCCAAGCTGCAGTTGCTACATGTCAGTCCGCTTTACTCAATCAGCTCAATACCAAGTGTGACGTTTCTGGTCGAGGTCTGGAACAAGTGCTTCAGGTTTTCGACATTGGCCTCAAAAGGTTACTTCGTGCTCATCGTCATACAGATCGCTTGGTAAACACCTCCTCTCGGGCTACTCGGCAGATTACACTGAACCAGCTCACTCTTCTTCGCCAAAATCTTCAAGGCTTTGCCGACAGGCTTTCCACCATGGACCTCTCGCTTGCGTCCATGAAGGAGGAGATGAGTCGCATGAGCAAACTTCACAATGATCAGCTGACCAATCTTCGTGAGGAGATGAGTTGCATAAGCAATCTTCACAAAGATCAGTTGACCGATATTCACACAACTAACTCTGATCTTCGTGAAGTGAACGCTATGTTGAAGCAGCAGAACAATGATTTATCTAAAGAGTTAGAAGCAGCAAAAGCTGAAATTGCTAAACTCAAAGCAGCTACTTCAGAACAAGCATCGCTCTGACTAGTATAGCTACTCTTGTCCTATATTTAAAAATTTCTTTTCAAAACATTATAATTAAACTTCTTGTTTAATGAACAATGACTATCTTTAATCTATCATGCTTTATACTTAATTTGTTTATGTTGCCTGCATGAAAGTTTAAACCACTGGTTTAAAGACATATCCCATAAAGCAGTTTATTTATTTGTCTTTAAACACAGTCTTATTACAAGAGTTCTTATGTTATATCTCTTTATCTGTAAACTCTCTGTAATTTGTGAATACACTGACCCCTATGTAAGTCTATCTAGGACATGCTCACTTAATATAATATCTCTTCAGCATGTTATTACTAGAATCAGACATGGTCAGCCTCCATTGTATTCATAAGGTCATGGACTCAAGCAAATAGGAGGAGATTGTTGAATATTACATAGATTTGCTTGTATCCATAACCTAAAGTCTAAATCGAGGTGACTAATGGGCCTGCGTGTCTGTTAGTGTGGCAACTTGTATTTAGACAAGTGCTTGTAATAGCTTAGGATTGTTTTTTTGTACTTAGACTAGTCTTCAGTAGTTAGCCCATCATTGATAGGACATGTAAAAGATCGGCTATCTCTTTAAATCAGCTGAATCTATTAAAGATATCGGACAAGCTTATTCCAGTCAAGGTTCATCAGCAATGAAGATAAACTGAAGATCGTCCGATTAAGACTCTACTGATGACATGTCTCAAGACTATCTACAGCATTTATTGTCAACGGCGACACAACGATAACCTGCAAAGAGCATTGAATGATCCATACCATATTAGGCAATCATCTCAAAAAAGGACAGTCCGTCTGCTCTTATCATCTACCTATTTTTGGCAATACTGCAAAAATCAGTCTGAAGAACGCAGAATATCCTATCAAAGATCAACAACAAGATCAGAGCATTAATTACATTCAAATTCAAATCCTCCAAAAGCTAAAGATCTCCAACGGCTACCAAAACCTCCTTGGGTATAAATAGAAGACTTCATTGAAAAAGCTAGTAATCGATTAAGAAAAACTCAACTAACATTCTTCATCTTCAACTGCTAGTTCATAAAAGCTTAAAAGAAAAATCTGTACAACATTCTTTGAAGAGCACCAACCTTAAACTATCAAGTCTTTATTGCTCTTCATTGATTGCAATCCTAGCATTCATAGCACACGAGAATTATATCTCTGTAGATATTAATTCTCCCACAAACACTTGGTCAACTATTTTATGTACACGATCCATTAGTGATCTCCATTGTAAAGATACTAGTGGATAAACTTAGTACACGTTTTTCAAATCCAAAGTTGACCACTTTGGTTGTGGACGTAGCACTTATTCATAAGTGTGAACCATATCAAATCTCTTGTCTATATCTTTTATGTGCATGTAATTTGCTGCTGTTTAATTCCAACTAATTTTGTGAACAGCTGATCTTGTCCTATCAAGATCAGCCATCTTTGAACTTGTCCTATACTTCACTCTTTTCCACTGCAAAATTATTCAACTTAAGTGAAGTGATTTTCTAAATTTTCAACAACTATAAATAGGCTATTCAACCCCCCTTCTAGCCTATTTGAGCACTTTGGGCTATAACACCATGGTTGTAGGACTTAAGGCATGTTGACTTATTCCGCAGAATATACGAATTATACGACTTAAAATGATATGATAAGAATTTCAATATCAAGTGGTGTTATAAGGGGAGCTGATTAGTTGGAGGTGTACCTCGACTTGTATATCTTTTTGTATATGATCTCATAGTGTTATTACTTGCTTTCATATCTGATACAAGATGTTGGTTTGCTCATTGCTTGTAAGTTGGTCATTACTTCCAACTAGTATGGGACAGTTGGCGGTCGTGAGCCTTCTTGCGTTGGTAATGAGACTTATCAGGTATGATGATTATGTGTTGCTACGTGTTAGCATCCTGTTACTGCTGCATACATGCATAACATGCAAAAGTATAGTGGAATCTTACTGGGTCATAGGTGACTCACCCTTTCACTATTATTTTCTTTAGATCGAAGCGAGACGAAGGGATCACATGCGTGAGGCTGTGTGGCTCGCTGTGAGATAGCAGGTGGTTGAAACTCTTTTGGGGTAGTTTTTATTTTTTTGTATATGTTTAGACAGTGGTCTTGTTATTCTATCTATGTATCAAACACTGGTCTCTTTTATGTTGTATATAAAGGCTGAATGCCTTCTCTTTTGGTTTGTATATAAGTTGGATGAGTTATGTAAATTCAGTTGTATATTCTTTAGTTTATGAAGTTTAATGGCATGTCGCCATGTTTCTATTTAGCAGTTGTGTTATGTTAAACAGGTAGTTATTTTGATTATATATAGCAGGTTCATGCTAGAATTTGGGCTTTGTTTCGGAGCTTAAATTGGGGTGTGACAGTTGAGGGTCCTACTAATAATCAGATCATGGTTGTGCAAGATATTGTTATGGATTTCACCAACGTGTTCACAACGCGTGAATTATTTTCATCTAGTGATAGATTGTTTGATTGGGTGCGCGCTAGGGGAAGGTTGCATGGCATTGTGGTAGTAATCGGCAGGTCGGACAACGGTGCAGGTAAGAAAAAAGCTCGAATAACGTTGGTTTGTGAGCGTAGTGGGCAATACCATGAAAAGAAAAAGGTTTTGGCAACTTCTCGAAGAAGTCAATCAGCAGAAAATGTTGAAGAGGTTGATGAGGGTAATAGGAAACGGAAGAGAGATATTGGAACAAAAAAGTGTGAACGCCCTTTTCGTTTGAAAGGGAAGCAAGTATCAATTGACGAATGGGAATTAGAGGTTTTGATGAGGGTAATAGGAAATGGAAGAGAGAAACCGGAACAAAAAAGTGTGAATGCTCTTTTCGTTTGAGGGGGAAGCAAGTATCAGTTGACAAATGAGAATCGGAGGTTCAATGTGGTGTGCACAATCATCAAATTGCGGATTACTTAGAAGGCCACTCATATGTTGGTCAATTGTTAACGCCTGAGGAGAACTTTGTTGTAGACATGCTAAGGTGAACTCTAAACCTAAAGACATTTTGTTTGGTTTAAAAGAGAGATTCGAAGATAATAGGTTGACAATACGAAATATCTACAATGCTCAATAGAAGAGTAGAGTTACCGAGCGCGATGGTCGATCCGAAATGCTGCTCATGTTTAAATTGAAGGAGCATGGGTATTTTTTTTATCATAGGCGCTGCAAGAAAACTAACACAGTCAAGGACCTTTTCTTCGCTCACCCAAAGAGTGTTGACTTATTGCGATGTTTTCTGAAATTGATTTTTATGGACTGTACTTATAAGACAAACAAGTACAAGTTATCTTCGTTGAAGATTGTTGGTGTGACGTCGACATACTTGACATTCTCGATTTCAGCCGCCTATTTGGAGAAGGAGAAGGATGACAATTATACGTGGGCGTGCACAGTGTTGAAATCTTTAATGCATCGATCCGAGCTACCCAATGTCATTGTTACCGATAGAAAAAAGGCGTTGATGAATGCAATTGAGGGAAATTTCCCCTCTTCTAGGCACTTCCTTTGTCGATGGCATATTAATAAAAACGTATTGACAAATTGCAAGAAAATCATAGGAAGAAAATAGAAATGGGATGCATTTAATTATACTTGGAATGTCATCATGATCGCAGATCATGATCGCAGATACCGAGTCATTATTTAATGATTTGCTTAGTAGACTGCATTCAGATTTAAAAGAATATCCATCTGCCGTTAAGTATGTGATGGACCAATGGGTTTTACCATATAAGGAGAGATTTGTGTCTTTTTGGACTAATACTGTCATGCATTTTGACAATAACATAAAAAAATAAAAAAAAAAGGTATTTCATGCTAATATAACTTTCTTTCAAGGAAGGCTGGTCATTTGGAATCAGTGACTGACTATATCAGTCATAATATCTGTCATTCATGAAAGAAATAGGTTTTTATTGCGAACAACTTGATATGTACAATGATAGTGTAGGAAACAGTCGTGTATTGAGCACAAGTAATGAAACAATTATATTGGAATAGAAATGGGATGTAACTTTGTGTTATTATCTTTGTTTAAGGATGTTTTTTGAAGTAATTTATTAAGTCTTGTGGTTTTATTTTCATTTTTTTTTCAAGTAATTTTCAAGTATTATGTTGTTCTATGACTGATGGCCGAACATTTCTAATGGTGTTTAGCCAGTATCTGAACATTTCTAAAAATGTTCGACCAGGCTGAACATTTTTAGAAATTTTCAGTAGGTACTGACTGAACATTTCTAAAAATGTTGAGCAGGTACTGGCCGAACAATGACTTGTGCTTTGTTTTTGCCAAGTGTTCAAGCTAAACATTTTCAACCTATATAACTGATAATACATATTCAACAACTATTAGAATGAAGTTGTTCAACCACACGTCAAATACTAACATAATCAAAAAGTAGATACTAACATAAACAAAGTGTCAAATACTAACATACATGTCAAATACATCCATAATAAAAAAGTATATAAACAACAAAGTGTATCCAACAAAGTTTATCAACTACAAATCAATGTCCTCTCCTACAACGAGAAGTAGATGGTCCTGCCTGATCTCGAACAGAAGTAGATGGTCCCGCCTCATCTGGACCCTCTAGTATAGTATATGCTCGAGCCATCACGGACATTCCCTCATTGAATGTTAGAGATTGGTCTCCGACCTCCATCTCTGCACAGTCGGTCCCATCAAGTTACGTGCAGACCTGATCATTTCCCGTGCATCTAGTGCACTTGTATCAGCTTGGTTGCCAATGTAGCCGGATCCCGCCTCAGGGTTTTATAAGAACGGATGTAAATGCATGCGGTACCAGTAAAAATAATCAGGTGCACACTGTGATGGTGGGTGTGCACGTCTACCAAGACGCTCGGCAGATAGGACATAACTATCCCAAAGTCTGAAGTACCAAACAAGCGTCAACAATGTTGCCTTATTCTTCTTCTCACCTCTATCAATAATATCATGAACAATAAGAGTAGATGGAATGGTCTGAACATGACCAAATTGTCTAAGGACTCAGTTTGGATGGTATGGCTCTGCAACATCTCGCGCCCCTATGCAACCGTGATATAAAGCAACCATATTGAAAGAGAAATTCTCCCTCATACTCTGTGTACAGAGACCAAATAAGCTACATCAAACAAAACGACAATTAATATAACATATATGTTTATAACTATCGGGTAACGAGCATTTAAAAATAATACTCACATCATTGCCTGTGAGGCTGTCGAGACGTTCCCGCATCACTTGTAATTTCAGGAGCGATAATCCTTGTCCTTGTGGTTCTCACCTTGCTATAAGTGGACTCTCGTCAGTGTAGGAGACGTTATGTGGTGGCCTCAACACCCCTCGCTCATTTCCATTTCATATGGATGCTTCTACGTGTTCATTGAAAGTAGTAAGCAGCCATGGAACATGTGGCCCACCAGAAAATGGGATAAAATATTGGTCTTCTTCATTCACCTCCACATCGTCTTCCTCATGCTCCTCCTCCTGTTGTACATCCTCAACATATGTGCCACCTGTGTGATGAATATCTTGTTCAGGTTGTTGACGCTCTAGCTCTTCTCATTGATGCTTTAGCTCTTGTTCTTGACGTTCTATGAAAATTTTCATACCTTCAAGTACTCGTTGTTGATGTTCTTTTCTATTCGATGCTGTAGGTCCTCTCCTAGTATATTGCTTTTCTGAACATAAAAAATTTTATCTATTAGAACAAAGGTAAGAACACAAACAAATTAACAACACAAATAAATTTCTAGACTTTTTTGGCC
This sequence comes from Platycodon grandiflorus, assembly GCA_016624345.1. Lineage (NCBI taxonomy): Eukaryota > Viridiplantae > Streptophyta > Magnoliopsida > Asterales > Campanulaceae > Platycodon > Platycodon grandiflorus. The sequence goes on along the minus strand of CM028362.1, from coordinate 42,062,588 downwards.
ATTACTGACTGAAAACCTCAAGAGATGTTCGGCCAGATTGAAAACCCCAACAGATGTTCTACTAGCACTGACAACCTCAAGAGATGTTCGGCCAGTACTGACTGAAACCCTCTAACTCTGTTCGGTTGGTACTGAACACCACCATAGGTGTTCAACCAACCATGTCCGAACACTCTAGGCCCAAATCACTTCGAAATTCAACTAAAATGCAATTTTTTTGACACAAACACCAATTTTGAACTCAAATTGTAAAGAAAATCATAGCTAACTTAATCCTAAATATTATTTAACATAAAATCTTAAAAACTTGGTGATATTTAAGTGTAAAATGTTACTTACCTGAGCCACCAAGTGATAGTTGATAAAACATTGTGCTTGAATGAGTTTCTTCTTCTTCGTGTTTGCAAATGTTTTAGCTTTGGGTTTTTCTTCTTTCTTCTTTCCTCAACAATGCAACTGTTTATGAGCCTGGGGTTTACAAGTGTTCCTGAATGCGTAAGGGGTTGGGGTGTAATGGGTGGGGGTGATTTGAGTTAGATAATGGAAGGGGTGTCCTTAGTAATGTTAACATGTTTATTCAAAATAAAATTTAAGAGGTAAAATGGAAAATTGAAGGGGGGTATACTTAGTATTTAGAGGGGTTTACAATTTAGGTGGAGGTGGGGTGTACTTAGTAAAGTGGTGTACTTAGTAATTTTAGGGGTGAATAACAATTCTCATGTCTTTTACTTCAACTGGTATAAGACAAGACAGAAGGTTGATTAAGGAGACTGGTAGGGAGTGAAGGCTACACCAACACAGAAAGAGAACTCTTGATTTTTTAATTTTTTTAATAGGATTAATTTTTTATTTTGCATCACGAACTATAGACGAAGTTCATGTTAAGGTTAGGGTTTGTGTTTTCTTTACTGAGGATGATGAAGAAGAAGATAAGGGTAAAATTGGTATTTCATGTGAATTTAACAGGTGAACTAAAGTTCGTCCAAAAAATAAGCTCGATTGCATATTGATGTACAATAGCCCAATCTTTGGTTTTAAAGTTTCAGTTGTCGGAATGCAATACGGTGAAAAGTTGGGCTATATTATCAAACTATTGGAATTATATCATCATTACATGGCAATAATTTTTTGATAATTTCAATTGAATCAAAATTTTTTTAATAATTGAACAAAATTATCTATCAAGTAACTTTAATAGTAATAACACAAAGAGAGACGGGGTGGGGAGACAGCAAAAAAAAAAAAAATCAATGTGTACATTAGACTAGGGTATTGTGAGGCTTATATAATGATTGATTTTTAATAGGCAAATAAATTAAGGGGTAATATGGTATTTTGACTCCTTTGTCAACTTCTCAAACGGAATTTATTTTAGAAAAGTTACAATTTGTAACTTCTCAAAAGTTGAGAAGTTGGACCAAACTTATCAAAAATTGGACTTTATTAACAGAATATTATTAAATACTCCCTCCGTTTCAGGTAAAGAGTTCATTATATTATTTTGAGATGTTTCACTCAAAGAGTCAACTTTAAAAAATTATGTCTGCAATCTTTATAAAAATTTTAACTTTACCCTCTACATGTGATACAAACATATTAACTATGCTAAAATATTTTTATAATTATGACCAACTCGAATACTACTTATATATCCCTTAATTATTAGATTTTTCAAATATAGACTTTTTAGGTGAAACGAAGACAGTATATTTGTAACAGTTTTGTCAACTTTTTAAACGACTTATTTTCAAATCGGAGCACACGGCAAGTTCTTAATACATATCCGCGACGCAAAATGAAGAAGGAACAACGAACTTCTATCGGTACACCCTAATTTTCAAGTTGACTTTTATAACTGAATGTCTAATAAAAGAGTGGGTTAACTTTAGAAACTTTTGGTTAAAAATAACCTTATTATTCCCTTGTTGACTATCATTAAACACAAATGGCTACCCAACTTTTAACTATATTGCAATCCGATCAATAAAACTTTTAAACTACAGATGGGGCCAATATACATGAGTTAAGACGCAACAGAATCCATTTTTTGAAAGACATTAGTTCAGTCATTAAATTTATATAAAATATTAATTTTATCCCTATCTTCTACTTCATCTCCTCGAACCCTAACCCTAAATGAAAGCAAGGTAAGCAATTCAAATGGAGAAATCCACACAAAACCCAGATCAAATTAATGTTGGGTCCACCAAATCTGTGAGAAAAGAAATAGTAAAACAAAAATCTCATATTCCTTTTCCATAGGTCTCAATCGAAATGATTTGATAGAATAAACAAAGGTTTAAGAGAGAAAGAGACACAGGAAGAATAGAAGGACACAAACTAAACAACCCAACCTACCCTGTTGGAGTTCGGTTCACTATATTATATAAGCTTTGAACCAGAAATACAAGACTACAAGCTCTGTACATGGGGAATTGTAAAGACAAGATATGGCTTGCCACAGTTGACTAGATTACAAGAAATAAGAATCAAAGAATAAAAGAAACTAAAATAAGAAGAGATAAAAAGAACAATTACAATTATACGTTAACACCCCCCCCCCTCAAGCCAAGCGGAGTAGGTCAAAGTTGTAGCTTGTCTCATAGAAGTTGTAACCGTGGTTGAACTAAGCTTTTGGTGAAGATGTCGACAGTTTGATCCTGAGTGGAAACATAACACAGGCGAAGGAAACCCCGCTGTTGTAATTCTCGGACGAAGTGGTAGTCGATTTCCACATGACGACTTCGGGCATGAAAAACTGGATTCCTGGACATGTGTATTGATGAGATGTTGTCACAATGGATGGTTGGGTCCTGTAAGTGTAGACCAAGTTCACGATAGAGGAAGGAAAACCATCGTAGCTCGGCAGCTGTAGTAGCTAAAGCACGATATTTGGCTTCACTACTAGAGCGGGACACGTTTGTTTGTTTTTTGACTGTCCAAGATATTAGATTTGGACCAATGAACACACAAGCACCGGTAGTGGATCGTCGATCATCCAGAGATCCTGCCCAATCTGCGTCCGAGAAGGCAGATAGTGAGATATCAGATGAGGCACGGTAGTGAAGACCCAGGGTGATCATCCTTTTAACAAAGCGAAGAATACGCTTGACAGCCTTTAAGTGTGTTGTACGTGGTGCATGCATATGTTGACAAGCTTGATTGACCGCAAAGGCTATGTCGGGTCGAGTCAAAGTGAGATATTGCAAACCGCCAACCATGCTACGATAGAGAGTAACTTCAGGTAAGGGATCTCCGGTAGTGGAATCTAAATGGGACCCCGCAATCATGGGAGTTTTACATATTAAACTTGCGGAGCAGATCAGAGGCATAGCGAGATTGGTTTAGACATAGGTGAATGGTTGTGCGAGCAGCTTCAATGCCTAAGAAAAAACCTAACGGACCTAAACGACGACTTTCAAAGGTTGCACAGATTTGATCAATAACTTTGTGAACTGAAGAGGGTGTGGAACCTGTCACAAGTATGTCATTGACATATACCAGAATAGCTACCATGTCAGAACCACTGTGTCGAATGAACAAGGAGCTATCTGACTTGCTATTAAAGAACCCCAGACTTGCTAAAAAATCATGGAGACGCTGGAACCAAGCTCACGGAGACTGTTTAGGCCGTAGATAGCTCAATGTAATTTAAACACATGAGTTGGGAAATAGTTGTCACTAAACCCGGGAGGTTGAGCCATAAACTCCTTTTCATTTAGAATGCCATTGAGGAAGGCGTTTCGAACATCTAATTGTTCAATGACCCAAGAGGAGAGCAAGGGTTAGTAAAGTGCAAATTGTTGGAGGCTTGACAACTGGACTATAAGTTTCGTCATAGTCAATACCTTCTTGTTGGGTGTATCCTTGGCCCACTAGTTGAGCCTTGTGACGGTCAATGGTACCATCTGCCCTCCGTTTTGATTTTATAAATCCATTTACTGCCTACGATGTTCACTCTGGGAGGATGAGGAACAAGAGACCAAGTCCCAGTTTTTTACAAGGCAGCAAGCTCGTCAAGCATGGCTTGTCGTCATTGAGGAAGAGGACAGGCTTGTTTATATGTGCGAGGTTCAAACTCAGCAGAATCAGAGGTGGTTGTGATGAGGGATTCGGGTAATGGGTGATTGTACACAAGCTCGTTGATGCTCTTAAACTTGCGAGGAGGAGTGGACATGTCACTGGAGGTGTCTTCTTGAACTGTGAATGGGATTGGGCTGTTGGCAAAGGTTGGTCGAGTCGGTGCAGATTGAGGAGATGTGCCCGACTTTGTGGAAGAGTTCGATGGTTCTGTTTGGGTCAGAATGTGATTTTGACGAACTGGAGCTTGGTGAGTTGGAGTCTGAGTTTGGCGAGCAGCAACAGGGGTATGATTTGTTGGCTGAGGTGAATTAAGGGAGAATGAATGATCGCGAGCCACTGGACTGGCACTATTATTCCTTTCTAGACTAGAAACTGGAGTGGAGCGCACCGGTCCAGCAGTAGGACGAGTGGGAGGAGATGTATGGGTCATGTGACGACTATGGTGGATCGGCTGGCTAGGGCCAGGAGAAGGTCCTGTAGATGAAGAAGCTCTAGCAAATGGAAAGTGAGATTCGTCAAATAATACGTGTCGAGAAATATATACCCGGTTGGTTTGTAAATCGAGACAACGATATCCTTTACGAAAATTATCATATCCGAGAAACACACAAGGAATAGACTTAGGCATCAATTTGTGTTTATTATAGGGAGCTAGATGGGGAAAATACAAACACCGAAAAGTCTTAAGAAAGGGGTAATCAGGTACTCTTTTTAGTAATTTTTGATACGGGAAAATAAAATGCAACTGACGCATTGGCAGTCGATTTATGAGAAAGACAGCTGTAGAGAACGCTTCAAGCCAATATTTTTGTGGGACTGTCGATTGGGACAATAGCATAAGCCTATTTCGACAATGTGTCTGTGCTTGCGTTCAACAACGCCAATTTGTTGAGATGTGTAGGGACATGTTGACTGATGTCGAATTCCATGTTGTGTGAGAAAAGAGAGGAATTGATGATTCATAAATTCACCCCCACCATCAGTTTGAACTGTTTTGACTGTATGAACCGCCGAAATTTTTCTGGATAATTGATTTTCAATTTGGGTTTTAAAAGTGGTAAAAACCGAAGTGACATCAGACTTATGAATTAAAGGAAAGAGCCACACAAATCGAGAAAAGTCATCAACAATGCTCAAATAGAAACGATATCCAGAGCTAGAGACGATAAAGGAAGGCCCCCATACGTCCAAGTGCAACATGTCTAACGGCTATAGAGAATGAATTGTTCGAGAAAGAAACGGTAAGTTACATGACTTGCCCATTGGACAAATATGACACAAACCCTTATTTTTAACGGATCCGCTAATCGGAATCCGCACTTGATTTACCAAAGACTGAAAAATAGGAGACGACGGGTGGCCAAGTCGAGCATGCCAAGTAGATGACGAAGCACGTTCTCCGATGAGCTCAAGAGGATTAAGCTTGGTGGTAGAATCAAAACGTAACTGATAAAGTTCATCGAAACTATTGCCAGAAAGAATGGTCCGCTTCGTCTGATTGTCCTTCACACGAAAGCCAAAGCAGTCAAATTCAAAAAAACAATTATTATCCAAAGAAAACTTTCGAATTGAGAGTAAAGATTTGTGCATGGTGGGAACACATAAAACATTTCGTAAATGAAAAACCCGATTACCACCGAGAAACGAGGACTGTCCTATATAAGAAATAGGCACACGGGTCCAATTAGCCACTGTGACTGAATCAGTACCTGAGTATGGTTCAAATTGAGACAGATTTTCCGTGGAGGGGGACATGTGATTATTGGCCCCAGAATCGAGGACAAACGATGGAGCTATGGAAGATGCACTGTTAGCTTGAGAAAAACCATGAGTGTTTGCTTGTGATATGGTTAGTAAGGGTATGGATAGTGAACTAGATAGGTAATGGGACTGGACTGAGCTGTGTAAGAAAAAATAGCCACAATCAGGACACTGAGGTGCTAAATGGCCAGGTTTGTGACACAATTGACATACAAAGTTATGCTCAATGTGAACAAATGGGTTTGGTGGTATATATCAAGGGATGGACTGTTGTGGGGGAGTCTGTAAAATACCACATCCTTGGCCATTTCGATCTTTATTTTTCCACCATGATCTTCCTCTACCGTGATTCCAACCATGACTGCCTCTGCTCGATTGGTAAGGCTACCCATTTCCCCAAGGTTGGGTAGTTTGAGAACTGTGGGCATTATTGGTGTTTAGTTTCGGAGTGGTTGAGGATGAAGTGGCTAAGGCAGTGGTGGAGTTGAGAGAGAGAGATTGGCAAATTTCTGTTGGAGGTCTTCTTCTTGGAGTAGAAGATCCTAAAGTTCATCTAAGGTAACAGCCGGCTTGTTGTTTTGAGTGGTGATGAACTCCTTATAGGAGGGTCCCAAGCCATTCAAGATTCTACGCTGAACCTTGTCTTCCGATATCAATTCTCCAGCTTTGGCTAGGGAGTCAACAAGGGTGGTAACACGGAGAAGGTAGTCATCAATCGTCATATCCGCTGGACGGGAGAGGGAGTTCAGTTCGTCGCGTAATTTCTGGATGTGTACACGTGAGGTTCCGCCAAAACGTTTTGCAAGAATGTCCCATGCTTCGATTGCGGTTTCACAAGAATTAACCCGTGGCTGGATTTTGGACGTAACCGTGGCTTTAATCCAGCCTGCAACAAGTCCAGAGGCTTGGGCAAAGAGGTCATGTTCTGGGTTTGGAGTTGTTCCATTGGCAAGATGGGGGGCATGAGGGTTTTTGTTGGAGACAGTATACATTAATTTGTGTGTTTGCAAGACAGACTTGAAGAGAGAACTCCAATTTAAATAGTTCTCGGTTGTCAGATGTGTATGGCCCATATATGACTGAATGTTAAGAAAGAGGGGAAGAGTCTGTAAAGAGGTTTGGGAAAGTGAGGAAGAAGCGCCCATGGTTTTTGGCGAAGAAACAGAGACATCCTCCATAGCTTTAAGTGGCTCTGATACCATGATAGAATAAACAAAGGTTTAAGAGAGAAAGAGACACAGGAAGAATAGAAGGACACAAACTACACAACCCAACCTGCCCTGTTGGAGTTCGGTTCACTATATTATATAAGCTTTGAACTAGAAATACAAGACTACGAGCTCTGTACATGGGGAACTGTAAAGACAAGATATGGCATGCCACAGTTGACTAGATTACAAGAAATAAGAATAAAAGAAACTAAAATAAGAAGAGATAAAAAGAACAATTACAATTATACGTTAACATGAAGCATAGTAGCAGGGGTTTCAATAGAAGATTTTGATTGTATGGATGGTAGCTTCACTGATGATGGTTTTACTTGAGGTGAAGATAGGGACGGGCGGCGATTTGGGTGGAGATGGCGATTGCGGTGGCCATTTGCGTTGAGAGGACGATAGCGGCGACGGTGATCTGGGCTCTTTGGAAACGGTGTGAGAGATGAGAGATTGTGTTGTACGTAAATGGTCGGAGACCATTACTTTCTTTAGCCGTCGCAATCCTTTCTGACAAAACAATCAAGAGTGCCCTTGTATTCCGTTCATCTCACAGCGTTGACGATGTGGCAAAAACGGCGACATGTCCGGCAATAGAGTGAAGACAGCGATGATATCAACGATTTGGGTGGAGACGGCGATTGCGGTGGCGATTAGCGTGGAGAGGAAGACGGTCACGAAGGTGATCTGGCTCTTTGGAAACGGTGTAAGAGATGAGAGATTGTGTTGTACGGAAACGGTGAAAGAAACGAGATCTCCTGTGTGTCTATGCAGAGTTTGTGCAAATGAAGAAATGAATTTTCTGGATCAAAGCCTGTCTTATACTGCAACTGTCATAAGACAGAAGGTTTGATTTAGGAGATTGATAGGGAGTGAAGGCTACACCAACACAGAGAAAGAGAACTCTTGATTTTTACATTTTTTTTTAATAGGACTAATTTTTAATTTTTGGAGTGTTTTGGTTTGTTTTTTCTTCACTGAGGATGATGAAGAAAAATGTAAGGGTAAAACTGGTATTTATGTAAATTTTACAGGTGAACCAACATTCGTTCAAAAAATAGTTCAATATTTAATATTAAAGTTTCAGTAGCTAAAATGCAATACGGTGAAAAGTTGAATGGCCTAGCCGTATGTTTTGCCCATATTTATTTATATTATCAGACTGTTGGAATTATATCATCATTACATGGCAATAATTTTTAGGTAATTTCAATTGAATAAAAAAAAAATATTTAATAATCGAACAAAATTATCTAAAGTAACTTTAATAGTAATGCATTAAGTGCAAGGAAAAAAATATTTAAACTATGTAAAGTAACACAGAGAGACGCGGTGGGGAGCAAAAAAAAAACCAACAATGTGTAAATGAGACTAGGGTATTGTGAGGCTTATATAATGATTGATTTTTAATAAGTGAATAAATTAAGGGGTAATATGGTATTTTGACTCCTTTGTCAACTTCTCCAACGGAATTTATTTTAGAAAAGTTACTATTTGTAACTTCTCAAAAGTTGAGAAGTTAGACCCAACTTATCAAAAATTAGACTTTATTAATAGAACATTATTAAATATATTTGTAACATTTTTGTCAACTTTTTAAACGAGGAGCACACAAGTTCTTAATACATATCCTTGACCATAGTTATTAAAGGCGGAAAGGGAGAGGCGGGCGAGAAGTACATTTTTGGGGCGAGAGGCGGGCGACCGAAAGGCGTACAAAGCAACAATTAAAAAAAAAAATTTTAAATATTATATGTTGTAATTTTTTCATAAACTAGTTATAAATAAAAGTAATTCTTATTACTTAGTCCACTGAAGAAGATAATAACAACATTCTCAACCTTTAAGTTCCATGTTTCAACTAAAAACAACTTTTTTTTCTTGAAAATCAAAAAATAAAAGGTGAATATTCAAATGTATGGACAATAAATTTCCAAATCCTCTCCAAATCAGCCAACTAACATTAAACAAAGCCTCTGCAGGTGCCGGCGACGAATTGTGTGGTCTCCGGCAAGATTTTCCGGCACCGGGGCCGCCACCATTTCCGGCGTGATCCGACAGTAGAAATGGTATGGTTGTGTTCGCCTCCACCAGTAGATGATAGATCTGGCCTTGAATTGTGCAAATATTATATTAATTTGTCTAGATCTAAGAAAATAGGTTGAGATCTAAAAAGAAGAAAAGTCTAAATTCCAATTGTCACAAAGGCGTCGCTTCAGATCGCCTCTCGCCTCGCCTCGGGCGGCCAAGGTGAGCGCCTTTCATAACTATGTCCACGACGCAAAATGAAGAAGGAACAACCGACTTGTATCAGTACACCCTACTTTTCAATTATGTACACCACTCAAAGTACATTTACAAGCTATGTAATTATCTTCCTCCTCCCTCCCTTTCGAAGCAGCGGAAATAGCAATGGTAAACCTTCCCTAAACAGGGATCGTGACATGTTACATCATATCAAACATCGGAAACCTGAACATACAAAGAAAACAAGTTACATAGATAACCTACTTGACATTGATTTGATGCAAACGGTATACAGAGCCCCAGCCTTGTTCTTTTCCTTTCTCAATAGCAGACAATAATACTCGTAAGAAGTCCACAGCCTCTTCCTTCAGTAGAAATTCCAAATTGGTCTGAAAAAGTGGGAGTGTAGTGGGAGAACTGTACCACCGCTTCCCGCTCAGTCCAACCCCTCTTTTCTGCTGGTGCTGATTCTGCCTCAACAATGTATCTGAACTACTTCCAACAATGTGTACCACCTCTTCATCAGTATCCGCATGGATTATACTGTCCATCCCGATTTCTGCCTCTATCACCCATTCTGGGTCAGTGGGAACACCTCGAAAATCAGGTTTACCCAAGTTTACAAGACTGGAGCAGCTTACAATCAATATAAGTCTCTTTGTCACAATAACAAATTTACCCCCCTGCCGAAGTGCTTTGCACATAACTGGCACCTCATTCTTTAGCTTTAAGCTGTCACCAGCATTCGCAAGTACTGATGTTCCAACTGCTTCCTCCCATAAGTAAGGCCTGAGGGGAGAATCTTTACTTAAAGGCCGTGGGAGACGGATTCTGAAGCGCTGGGATCCCATATGGTAGAGCTTACTTCTGTTTCTGATACTTTGAGCAGTTTTCCCAGTGACCTCAAGGATACTAGCAGCTGGTCTTGCTACAAGTCCTGTTACTCCAAGAGCTATACCTGCAAGAAAGAATTGGCGGTAAGCACCACACAGTACTGAATACCATGGAGCAATGGCCATCAGAATTCACTTCAGGCTTTCTGACAGCTATCATTGTCAATGATATCAATGAAGTGAGCAAATAAAATTAGGTGCTGCGGCGTTTCGAGTAAGCAATACCAGAGAGGACTCCAGGAAGGCCATGTTTCTCAGCCCCTTTAATTGGTGATTGAAGAAGACCAGTGAGTCCCTGGAATAAACAGAAGGAACATAAATAAGCTCACTATCCAAAATTTTGAGACTTAAATGCATCCCATTGATCCGTCCACCCTAAAAGCGAAATATTGGATGAAGATGTTTGTACACTTTGCTTTAAGATTGTTAAGCTTGATATAAATTGTTCAGCCACTTTGTAACAGCTTAAGCTTTTAGATGAGTTAGTTACTTAACATGGTATCAAAGCTCTAGTTTCGCAAGGTCTTGGATTCGAATCATCCCGCTTGCATTTGCTACCGGTGGTATTTTGAGTGCACATGTTAGCACCCTGTTTGGTTTGTGATGCTCCTGATGAGGCATGTTTGTTTATCTCTCCATTTGTGGACAGTAGTGTTAAGCTTGAAATACATTGTTGAGCTCCTTTTTAACAATTTAAGCTTTTAGATAAGTTGATTTCTTAACAAATAAATTGTTGAGCTCCTTTTTAACAACTTAAGGTTTTAGCTAAGTTGATTTCTTAACAAAGATATATGCCTACTGGCACAAAATCTATTTCCACAGTAGATGACATTTCACTGAAAGCCACTTCCAAATGTAAATATTTTTCTCATAATTGTTCATTTATTTTTTTCACTTTCAAAAGCTTAAACTGTTAAAGAGAGCAATCCACAATGTCAATTGCTATCACTCCCTATACGTCTGATTGAGGGGCATCATCAGCACAAACACCAGAACTAATGCACCGAGCAGCGGTAAAAAAATGGGGCACCTAGTGCTTTCAGAAGGAATTGAATCCCATACCTCATGATGTCATGCAACAGAAGCTCCAATACTATCTCAAGTTACCAATTATCTAAAAGCAAAACCGTTAAGAGGGACCAACCATGTACAATGCATAAGAAATACTGAAGTTCTAGTTAGTTGAACCACTTAGAAAGACAAATGTGATAGGAGTTACTAAATGGGAAGTTGACATACCTCTAAAAATTCATTTATCACGCCTTTGCTATGAGATGACATACCCTTCTGTTGCTTTTCTATCTCCACTGCAGCTGGATCATCAAAAGTAAATGCAATGATACCCTGCGAGTAGAAACTCTAGTCATATTGAGCCAAAAAAATGATTTTCATGTTACTAATGTCTACATCAATAAAGGTACCTTGTGCGCCGCTCTGCTGAACTGAGTGGCAGCATCACTTATGGCATAGACTGTGTTACTCAGAAGACTAGTCGTTCCTTGTGCCATGCCTCCGATAAGTCCTGCAGGGCTCTGCAGAAGTGTTCCACGTTTCAAAAGGACAAGCAAAAATAAACATGGTGAAAGCAGCATGGTGGCTAGGCGGTGAGCTAAAACACTTAAATAGCATGTATGTATAATGCAATGTTAAGAAGACTTGAAAATGTTTCCCAAGTAACCCACTTGGAATCTTTGAATACTACTTGTGGGTAGAAGTAGATTAGGAAAAGAACATATGGATGAGAACAGATTGACACCACCTAAATATACCCATTCGGAGAAACCATTTGAAATATAGATCACCCACAACAAAGTGGTGCAGTGAATAACAAAAGAGAAGGAATGCACCAGAATCGAAAAACCCTAGAAACATGAAAATCCCAAGCAACATGTGCAAAATAATTAAAGGAACCCTCATGGTTGATTTCACATAGTTAAGATGTGAAAGTGTGATGTACATTGTTTTTCTGCACGCCGAAGGAGGTGCTAAAGTGTGATATTCATTGTTAGGCCTCCCTCTAACAACTTAAGCTTTTAAATGAGTTGGTAACTTAATACAAAGCTAACACTAACATAGAAACTGTTACCATGAAATCCTAATCAAGTAGCCAGTTCAGACAGCTCAACAAAAGAGTAAAATCTCAGAAAAGACCAAATATAACCAAATAAAAACCAAGTTAATCGCTGGCCCTATTACTCAAAGATACAGGTTTGGGGAGGATCAACTGTCCCCAGCAAGGACCTGATACCTTCGAGTTTGATTATGGAATGATCTTTTTTTTAATGCTCGCAAGTTGCGACAAACCTAAAAAATGCTCTAACTATCATTCTCATATTGATAATAGAATTTCGACACCTTTCTCTTATTTATAGTGATGTGCCAGGGTCCTTCTTGTTTGTTACTTTTGTTGATTCTTATTCTTGTGTTACTCTGGTGTACTTACTTTCTAGTAAGACTGATGTCTTCTCATGTTTCAAGGATGTTCAAGAAGTGGTTCATACTTCATGTCCTACTCAAAACCTTCTCGGTGATAAAGATAGTGAATATATAGATGGGGAATACATAGCAGAAACTTGGGAGAATGACATCCTTCATCAAGCCTCTTGTGTGAGTATCCTTGAAACAAATGGAGAGAAAACTCGCCAGATTTGATGCCAAAGGTCATTTGTTAGATGTGTCTGTTTCGTACATTACAAGTTCTACTCGAAGGGTACAAGTTCATCATCCACAATCCAAACGAGTTCTTTGTTAGCATGGATGGTCAACCCCTAAAATTTTTCAAAAATCTACACTTTCACCCTTAAACTTTGTTAATTGTTAATTAGCAGAGAAGAAGAGGAGAATAAAGTATGATTTGGAAGTCGTAACCCTAAAATGGTTAGGATAGGATATTTATATATACGTGCATATAAAACATAATGTTATAATTAGCACCATTCATAATACCACTTATTCTCTAACACTCTTCAAGCTCGAGCGTAATGCATGCCCATCTTGTTACTAAGATAACTCTAGCCTATTTCCAACCAAGGGCTTGGTAAGCACGTCGCCTAACTTGACATAACTCGTGACAATAACCTTCTATTGTAGCTTCTCGCGAATGAAATGACAGTCAACCTCAATATGTTTTGTGTGTTCATGAAACATAGGATTTGACGCAATATGAATGGCTGCTTGATTATCACACCATAACTGCAAAGGTGTTGAACTCCCGAACCCTATCCCATCAAGTATTTGACGAATCCACATCAACTCACATGTTGATTTATATTCCGACTCCGCACTCGATCTCGATACTACTGGTTGCTTCTTGCCTTTCCAAGATACTAAGTTACCTCCAACTAATATATACAGTACCCTGTGATTGATCCCAATCAGTATCACGAAATCCCTCAACTCTCGTGTGCCCATAATCTCGATAAAGTAAATCGGAGGATCCTCATCACACAGTGAGTAGATCGTGGAGATGACATAAATTGGCTGACTATATGTGCTCGAAATGCAATGTCAGGTCCTAGTGACAGCTAAATAGTTCAACTTCCCTACAAGCATACGATACCTCTCCAAATGAACTAATTCTTTACCATCATCAACTCTAAGCATTACATTTGTATCCATAGGACTTTCAGCTGGGTTTGCCCCAAATATCCTAGTGTCAGTAAGCAGCATACATACTTCCGTTGAGAAAGGAAAATGCCTTGTTTCGAACGGGCAACTTCAATTCCCAAAAAATACTTCAAAGTTCCCTAAGTCTTTTGTTTGAAATCTTTCCTAAAGAAAAGACTTTAGAGCAAGAATACACACACTATCTCCACAAGTAATAACGATATCATCAACATAAACAGCTAAGAGAATACACCAAAACTGAATGATCATTGTTGCACTCCATAAGGCCAAACTCTAACACCACTTCACTAAATCTTCCAAATCAAGCTCAAGAAGACTATTTTAAACCATATAACGACTTTTTTAATTTGCAAACCATCCGTGACTTCCCATGTAAAAATATTTGGTGACGGTGTCGTTTTTCTGCTCGACTTCTCTGAGTCGAAGAGCTCATACACCCACGATTGATTACCTAGATCGAAATACATCCGATGAATGTTGTCCCACAGTTCCCACGCAGTTGGATAGCTCATGTAGTTCGAGGTGATATCTTCATCCATGGAGCTGAGAAGCTATGCCATAACCATTGAATTCCCTGCATCCCAGGTCGCATGAGTTGCCTCTTCAGTTGCAGGAGCCTTCTTGTCCCCGGTCAAGTAGCCGATCTCGCCTCTTCCTCAAATCGCCATTCATACAGACATCGACCGACGTAAAAAATTAGCGCCATTAAGGCGATTATTGTGATTTGGAAGGAATGAGATTCATAGCTGGAGAGTCGGCTTTCTTTTGAGGGTTCTAAGGAAGAATTTGTGGTTTCGGGGAAAACGTCCGACATGGTTATGGGTTAGGGATAAGGAGAGGTTGCTGAATCTTTAATGATCGGAACAACATATCTGCTTTGATACCATCTTGGAAAATAAGAGAGAATTATTTTATTCATTCATTGAATATGAGTATTTATACACAAGGTAAGGATTAATTAGGATCCCAAAATTAATGGAATAATTAAGCTATAATCTTCCTAATTAAGGTAATCTATAATCAGTTACACGTTTCCTAAAACTATGGAATACACATTACTATACATAACTATTTTTCATATTCCATAATCAAATCATCCTCTTATTATGCGGCTGAGTCTCCAACATTATATATTACGACATTGTAGCAGTTGACTCTAACTAACGTAATCTCCTTTTCAACAGTATATGATCAATATAAATTTCAAATAAGCAGTTGAATGCCCCCAGTCCAGGAACTCACTGAATATTTCTTCTTGGCCTCCACTTTTCTATAAGCAACATGACATACGTACCTGCATAAAACTCCTGGCTGGAACCGACAAGAAATCTTTGATACCAAGACCCACACTCCTTGCAAAGCCCATGGGATTGCCTATTACACCAGCAGAACCAAAGACCTGCAGCAAGACAGCCAAGAACATAGAAGTTCAAGTGATTGTGTATGAACTACAAAATGAATTTGGAAATATGAAAGCTAGTACCATAAAATTACAAGAAATCGCTCATTCGGGCATGCCGTTTGAATCCACTCATCAATATATCACAAGAATGAACTTTATAAAAGTTCATAGGAACAGACAGTTGTGGACCAAAGCCGAAAGGAGAAACAGGTAGAGAATAAGTCAAAAACCAATAATTGAGGAAGTTAGGTTAACTTCTTAGCCAGGTTGTATGAATGCGCGGACAGAAGTCGCGTGTCCCTGTGGGGGGACCATCCACATTTTCCCACTAAACCTAGGCTGGCCACGTGTTGGCGTGGAAATGCTTCATTCTAGCCTCGAATCCACAACCCTTTTAATAGTCTCGAATGCGAAGAGACTATAATTCGCCGATGATTCTCTTCAGCGGATCTGGCTTGCCTTGGCTATCCTTCCAAGGCCGCGATAAGATGAACGCAGAAACGCGCAAAACAAGTCACAGATAAAGTTTAGCGGAACGCTTAACGCGGAAAGTTATGCAGAACACGTCTCCGTGGAACACGTGTTGTAGGATAGGTGTCACATAACACGTGTCGCGTGATACGTGGCTTGGCAAAATGTGGATCTAAATGACGAATGCGGGCCCACAATTCGTATACCTATTCCACATTTGTCCCCTTTCACACAGTGTCCTATTAAGGAGAGTGCGCGGGCATACTCTTCTGGGGAAGTTACGTGTGTTGCTTTTGTGGTTGATTAGTCACTTGTCACAGTTTCTCGTTTTGCGTAATATGAGACATTTTGCAATTATTACTCTTAACCACCGTTTGGAATTCCACGGCCCTATAAACAGTGTGCCGTGCGCTCAATCAGATTGTTTACTACTTGTTAACTTTGCACGGTCAAAGAACATGCCCTCTTTAGCGGTTCAAATTTCTAGGTCTTTCTTTGCAATTTGCTTCGTCTAATCCATAGTGGCCAAGTTGTAGAGCGAAGTTTAGAGGATCCAACTGGGCGACAGGAGCGGTAGAGGTTGCGATGACGGGTGACAATAAGGGCACCGGCGAGACCCTTCTTCAAATTGAGAGGGGTGATGATGGTAGGGATGATGATAATGATGAGGTGGATAGAGAGAGAATTGGTGGATCTTAAGATAGGTGTTGCAACACTAATTCTTCCTGTGTTTCGGTGAGCGCCTTTCTTTGGCAAGGAGGATCATTTTTGGGACATGCAATGTCGTGTATCGAGAAAGACACATTGCAAGGCTGACTTAGAGAATGCAAAGTGTTTGAGGGTGGATCAGATGGTGCAGCATAACATTGAAGGAGGGGGGGGGGTTTACCCATTCTTGCATGCCCAATTTATTTGCGGTAGTGCCAACGTTAATCTTTGAGAAAACTGGACAAAGGTTATCCTATTAGATGAAGGTTGTGTGGAAATACTTAAGAATTGCCACATGTAAAATGCAGTTTTGGCCTGTAAAAAGTTGGTCATTCCGCGAAGGGTAGAGCACATATGGACTCTTTTATCATGGTGGGATCTTGCCAACTACACCTTTGTGGTGGCTTGGGGTGAATTTACCATCACCCTTGAAAACGTTGCCGCTTTGTATGGGCTCGAGGTTTTGGGGACCACCCCAATAAGTAAGTGGGTGCGGCACAAGGAGGATGAATTAGCCGATGAATTGATTCTTGTATCATGATTGGAGAAGGTGAGTACGGAAACACACACGGGACAAGTCGCGTGGATCAAGTTTAGCGATACGCTTCACAAGGAAAACGTACGTGGAACACGACTTTGCAGAACACGTGATGCGGGATAGGTGTCATGGAACGCGTGTCTGCAAAACATGTGTTGTGGCATTGGCATTGGCATCGGCTTCAGCCTCGAAGCGCAGTACAGAAGAGGTTGGCACACATGGTAAGGGCAGTGGAAGTCTAGAGAGAATTTATGACGGTGCTGGTGCTGGTGCTGGTGCTGGTGCAGTGGTAGCAGCATGGCTGGAATTGGGGGAAAATGATTAAAAAAAAAAAGAGGCAAAAAACTAGGAAAGAGATAAACAATGACCTTTTTAATTTATTCATTAAACATTGAAGAAACCACGTGCACATGACATGCTGAATTTGTATATTTGTCCATCTTCATAAATTATAAGGGTAGTAAGTCATTTTGCTATTTTCTGTCCACAAAAGGTAACAGGAGTAAACAGAGTAGCTATTTTGACTGCAAAAGTGAAGCCCAGTGATGAAATAGACGAAATGGAAGCACAGTGGGCAGCTTATGATTGAAGCCCCCAATAGTCAGGTAAAACACATTGCTCCTCGAGACATCTTTGAGGTTATTTGGGACGGCCAACATAGTTTGGTCTAGAAGCTTCAAAAAGGATTAAGAGCCATTACCCCTCATGGTGTGTAGACCAATCCAGAACGTCCGCAGTTTTATGTTACCTTAGTCCAACAGGCGGAGAGTAGGGCTGCAGGAGAAGAGTATGACACAGTTACAGTCTTTCTTACAGCTTTTGAAATCACACACAACCTAGGAGAGGCTCTGTAATATTTGTGGGCCGCCTACCTCGTCAAGAATTTGACAGGGGAAAAGATTGTGGGATCCAGCATCAAGTATGTGGGAGGAATGATCCTTTTAAATAAAGCCCAAGTATTGGATTTCAAATACCTACCTACAGTTTTATGGGCTATATAATGATCCATTTAGGAAGTTAGCTGGGCCCTGAGCATAAGATAGCGTGGTCATCATAATTTTTCCTAATGATGCATGGCTGAACATGCCTATATGGAAGATAGAACATGCCAACCGGACTTGTGGATGAACTATGTCAGGTGGTAGTAAAAATGGAGCAAACGTAGATGAAATTGCTTGCTTTCATATCAATTTAAATTGGCAAAGACTGGATTCATCCTAGGGATTTATATAGTGAGATGCAACACAGACTTGTCCGATTGGGGCATAATCTTCTCCACATTTAGCATTCAGAACATCTCAACTCAGCAACAAGCCTTTCTCAAAAATCATACAACGGACAAAAATGGAATGCTGAACCGTTAAATATATACTGTTTGGTTACATGATCTAGTATTTGACTTCAAAAATTGGCTGGAACGTATTGTTTGCTATGTAACAGATTGGTGGTTCCATAACGTAAAACCACCCCTATTATATCTTTACATACATCACATTTTAAAGATTTGCTTTATCGCCATTAAGTACCTGTTACACAATGTATCACATTCCAATCAACGAACCTCTGATCCGTATCAAAACTTTCAAACAGCATACAAAAGCAAAGCCTTCAAATTCAAAAAGTTGACAAAATTTAGATATCAACATCCAAGTCTACAAGATTTGAAATTCTCAAGACAAGGACCTATAGGTTCCCAAAAAGAAGAAAAAGAGATGAAAGAACAAAAAATGGTCTTAAATTTGTTCCTCGATTAGTCTTCATTTTCATGAGGGACAGGCTCAAGAGCTGGATCTACTATTCTAGAGGGCCCAAGCTTCACATGGATGTAAAATGGTGGAAGTAGGCCGTGCCGCAGCAGAAAAAATGACAAGAGACTGTATTTTTGGGCTGAAGAACGTGGAGCATCTCCTGTCCATGGGTTCCATGACGTAAACAGTTTCCATGGTGTGTATGGCAATACATCCAATATTGTTTCACAAGGACAGCATCTGTTTCGTAAAGTGAGCCCCGATTTAAAACATTTGGTAAATAATAGGATTTTTAAATGGTTTGGTAGCGCGGTATCGAGTATTTCAGGCAAGCTTGGCATTTATAATACTAATTAAAAATAAAGTCATGTGACATAACCAATTAAAAATCACGTTAGCTGACCAACTTCAAAATATACCGAGTATTCGGAGTAAGCTGGAATTTACTCTCTCTCTCTCTCTCTCCGATTTAAAACATTTGGTCAATAATAGGATTTTTAAATGGTTTGGTAGCAGGGTATCGAGTATTTCAGGCAAGCTTGGCATTTATAATACTAATTAAAATAAAGTCATGTGACCTAACCAATTAAAAATGACGTTAACTGACCAACTTCAAAATATACCGAGTATTCGGAGCAAGCTGGAATTTACTCTCTCTCTCTCTCTCTCTCTCTCTCTCTCTCTCTCTCTCTCCATATTCCTCAATGAGGAGATGAACTTCTGGCTTCAGCACTAGCTGCCAATTAGTGCCAGCTGGTTACTCCTGGGTACCGAGAAAGGTCAACGCTAAGGAGAGCTCCAAAGATTCGGAGATCGACACCCTGGATAAGGTTAGGGTCCTAAAAAGACAATTCCATTGGTGGTATAACACAGTGTGATTGTCATTGATGAGCATGGAGGCCATACAGAGCCAGCGATTGGGATCTCAAGGGAGTTCCTCACTTCCATATTGAGAGTTCTAGTGCACACAGAGAATTAGCATATTTTTTTTCTATAGATGGGCTACTGATGTTAAACTTTGGACCCTAAATTTTTTTTTTAAAAAATTGTTGTCTTGGTAACAGGTATAGCTGCCTGAAAGGTCAAAATTTTCGATCATTGCAAAAATACAATGGAAAGCACCAAATTCCAAGAGTTACCAAATGGGACTATGCCAATATGCTGCCATAGAAACTAAAATGATGTAGGTTACTGAAAGAAGTGGAGAAGCCGTAAATATACTAGATCACAAGCTAATCGCCTAAACTTTACCTTGTACATCTCGTGAAGAAGTTGTCGAGTGTAATGCCTGATCAGGATCTCACGGATGGACTGCCAGCTAGCCAACTGATGTGCGATTGTCAGTTGTTTGAGATGAATTTGAGCTCCCTCAACATCAGCAAGAGCCATAAGACCTCTCTGCATTAGAACTAAATCTTGTGAAAATCAAAATTCAAGTTCATGAAGGGGAAGATAGCTACAAGAATTTGAATTGAAAATTACTGAAGGAAAAAAGAGATACCAATGGGAAAAGGACCACACAAATCACGAAAACTGTAATGTGTGTTTACCAAATGCATGTCTTTATCTAAAATAACAAATTGACAAGGTCTCCAAAGTGCATTTGAGGGTCTTAATCCACTTTATTTAGTATCTTCGATGGAAAATGAAGTAACAGTTTCATAATGTCATGGGTGACAGGATCCTTGGACTCAAAATCCAGTGCCCTGTCTTCAAAACGATTCCTTTCTCTTCCTTCACTGAGTTGTTGTAAGAAGATGTTAAGAAAATTGCCTTTTAATATATCTATATTTCTAATGTTCTTCTGCCTCTTCTCTCAACAGTCTTGATTATCACTGCAAATACCAGCAAGACAGTCACGTTTTTTAATCTATTTTTCTTACTCTAAAACTAATTTTCTGGTTTTAATATCTCAAACGTGTGGACCTTAAGAAGCCTCGAGAAGAAAATCTACTTCAACAAGCTAGCCCATAAATGAGTAGCCAAATGACGGTCCTGAGTAAAAAACTCTTGACACTAATACACTGAACTGCACAATTGACATAACTTTAAACATTTTACGTGAGAATAATCATCTAATTGAGAATGAAATCCAGAATCCACTGGAGTTGGAGGCAGTGGTACAATTGGTTCTAGGATAAGCACACATGGGCATGCCAATTAACGAACTTGAACTTTTCATAAAATGGCATATGTAGGAGCATCATTTTTAATTTTAGATACTATATGCAGCGCTTGTATGCACTAAATTTGGTCCTTGACATTGCATACATTTCTTCTGTTTTCAGTTGTGACATGAGCATCATGTACTCCATGCTTCACGTAATCTAATAAAAGTTCATCCCCTGAAACAACATAGATTTTTCAAGTTGCATACGAAATTCAAATCAATAGCGGCCAACTCTTGGCTGAAAAGAGCAGTCTGCGCCACTTTCCCCTGATTGTAAGGAGTAGCTTGGATGTTGCAATTACACACTCCCAATCTCAGTTATGATCAATACATAGCCAATATCAGTAATATGTTATGTAGTTCGTGAATTGTGATTCAGGCATGAGCAGGTTGGTGGAAGGAAATGTGCAAATTCCATTTTTCATTATGTAGACACACATGCGCACATATATGTACATATACATTATCATATTATCCTCCCTAACAACTCTCTTACGTGGATAAGATATTCTCCTGATGTGAGCACTCCATTTCTTAGCATCCATGGACTGCTGGAAAAGCTGCATAAAGAAAACCATGAATTAAAGGAATACACACACACATTAAGAGAAAGATATATATATATATAGGTAAATAATATTTATACTTTTCACATAACGTCTCCATTAGTCATTCAGAATTACCCTTAAAACTCTTTTTTTTTTCTTTTTCTTTTTTTACTTTAAAAATTTGGAGACGATTGCACCTAGCATAAAGTTTGTACAAGATTCAAACTAAGGGTTATCACGTCATTGAATTTAGTATATTTTTATCCTCTCTTTCCACTTACAAGGCATCGTGCTGTTGCCAACCAGCCAAACGGACTACTCTTTACACAGTGGTGATACTATCACCACTGAAATAGCTGCAAGAAATATTATTTGAAAGGAATATTCAAATTCTATATTATTTAAAGACAATTACATCAACTGGCAATTGTATGTCCCTGATTTATTTAATCCATTAGTGATGTGGGACGCATCAATTATAGTAGGAATAATATTATACAGCTCCCGGTTGAGTCAACAAAGAATTGGTAAGTTACTGTAAGATTGCAGGCAATGGAGAGACTTCTGGATGAGTTCTAACTTCTAACGAGAAGTCAACGAGGTTTTACCAATTTGCATAAAGATTTTGTTAGAAATGTTTAGTTCATTTATGTAATACAAAGTGTTAAAGAGATTTTCTGTAATCATTATTTCTTCTTAATATATAATAGAAAGAGTAGGTACATTCAACATAACTCACTAGATTCCGTATCAGGTCAATCAGTCATCCTTCTTAATATATAATAGAGAGAGTATGTGCATTCAACATAACTCACATTTCATCCCCAAAGCCAGACTTCCATCTTTCCAAACTCTGGCTCTTGGTCATCTTTATTCAACATGGTATCAGCACATTCTATCGAGGTCTAGGTGTTTTAAATCAGTTTCACTTCTTTTTGGGTGAGAAATCTCTAAAACAAGACTACTGACAACAGATGCCTATTGCTGCATCATCATCCGTTCAGACCTAAGTTGTCGGTTTCGAAGCTTTCTGTTCTTTTTTTCTTCCAGGGATTAGTTCGCAATCTTGTGGGTAGTCTCATTTTTTCATGATTTATAAAATAATTTGCATGGGTTTTCCAACATTTTCAAGCATTTTTGGTATAAAAGCTTTGACCACACTTTTTTTGCCCGTGATTTGAACGTCTCCTCCTAGTTTTTCTCGCCTGGAACAGCAGCATGGGGTGCGTTTTCAGTTGGTGAGCAATACCCAGAAGGTTCGATTACATGTTTACTGAAGTTTCCTCTATTTTCTTTGGGGTGGGGTGGGGGGTGTCTCCCCTAGCTTTTTTTTTTTTTTTGGATGTTGGTTTGGTAATTGCTGCCCAGACCTGCTTACTTACATTCCTCCCTCCCTTTTTTAACATTATCACTGTGCTGAGATTTTTCGCTTCTTGCTTGAGGTTGTGGACATGTCTAAGGATAGTAGGTGTGTGTTGAGCGGTGGATGTCCTCTTGGAAGCAACTTTTCTCCCGATGAAGTTCTGACTCTCAAGCGCTTGGCAGCCAAGTCTGTTTGTCTAATTTAAACGCAGCTCACAGAACTATTACTAGCCTCGAACTAAATGTCCCATCTTAAATTCCAAGGATCATCAATTCTAAAGCTACCGATACGATCACCCTGTGACTTTTCCAAACATAAACACTCATCATGATCATATCATATGCATACTAATAGAAATTCAACGTCTCTCTCTATTATTCGTTTTGATGTACAACCCCTTGCGTGACATTTGGGTGTTGTTGGTTTGTTACATTCATTTACTATTATTTTCCTTTTTCTGTTACATTCATTTACTTACTTTGTGCTTAAGAATAAAGCCTTTTCAAGGAATTTCAGAAAATGGATCACAAGCAATTTCAAATCTCTACAGAAAATCTTCGAAGAGAAAATGGTATCGAGTACATAGATGGGGAATTTCGTGCCTATCTTTGTGAGAATGACATCATTTCTCAAACTTCATGTGTGTGTACCCCTGAATAAAATGGTATCACACACAGAAAAAAATGGTCACCTTCTTGAAGTTGCCGATACTCTAATGTTCACTATGAAAATTTGCTTGCAACATTCTGGGCAGATGACGTCATTATGGCAGCCTATCTCATCAATCAGATGTTCTCGAGAGTTCTTCAGTTTCAACACCTATTTCCTTACTTCCATCAATTACAACACATCTTCTCTTAAGCCAAAAAGTGTTCGGTGTGCTTGCTTTGTTCATGTTAATATTCCGTCTCAGGTGAAAGTTGATCTGACGGCCATTCATTGAATCTTTATTGGATATTCTCCAAATCAAAACGGGTACAAGTGTTATCATCCGAATCTAACCCTGTCTTTGCTAGCATTGATGTCACTTTTCATGAAATGAATTTTCTTTCTTCCCCACTCTCCTCTTCAGGGGAAGAATGATTATCAGAAAGAGAAATTTTCTCTTATTCCTTTTCATGTCCCTGCTGCTGCTTATGATAGTGCTTCTAGTAAGGGGGTGATGGCAGTGCATCTGGGTGATGAATTCACCCCCCTTATTTGAATGCATCCCCCTTATCTAAATGTACTTTCCTTATCTCGTCTTCTCCTTTACTCTAGACAACCCCCCATTTTGCAGCCTATTTAAAGAGGAGGCTATCAAGTGTTGGGACATCAATTTTACGAAATAAAATTTCAGTCTTCTTCTTTCTTGGAAAACAGCAGCTTAGTTGTTTATTTCTTCGGTTTTTTCCTCGTCCGATTGAACGAAATCAATCACCCGTCCATTCGTACGTCAACGAGCTTAATTTCTCTCAATACCGTCCTACATCAGTTGGTATGAGAGCACAAGTTCGTGCAATTTTTCTACAAATTGCAGTCATGTTCTCTACTGCTGCCCTCGGTTCATTTCGTCGCAACGCCACTGCTGTTGGTACTGCTGTTTGCACTTTTTTTCACACTGATTCGTACCTCTGTTTGCACTATTGACTCATGCTGTTCGTACTGCTGATTCTATCCATCTCTTAAGTTCATCAATCTTTCCAAAACACCACTGCTGTTCGTCAATCTCCTCCTGCGGGGAACTTGTTCGTTCATCGCAGTCAACTAGCGACAGAGACATCACAAAACAGAGCTATGGCGGACGAAACCACCTTGAATCAATGCTTCGACACTCTTGAACAACGGGTTACTGCTCTAGACGACGATGTACAGGAGACGCGTGCCTTGGTCCAAGCAATTCTACACACCCTCCGCCTTGGAGGACAGCCACTGGAAGTTCCAGCCGCAGCACCTGAACAGTCCGCGGCACCACACACACCGCCACCGCACCTGAACAGTCCGCTGCACCACAGACACCGCCGCCGCACCTGAACAGGCCACTGCACCACAAACGCCACCGCCCACGCAATGCAACCACAGCCCGGCATCATCGAGACGATCATGATGGGTAGCGAATCAAAGCTGAAATCCTAATTTTCAATGGCAGTTTGGAGATCGAATTGTTTCTTGATTGGCTTAGTAACGTTGAGCGGTTCTTTGAGATTATGGAGGTCAGTGATGTGATGAAAGAAAGTTATCCATTGTGGCATATAAATTGCGGGGAGGCGCAGGAGCTTGATGGCATGGTGGCAGAATGTACGATAAGAACGCTACTGCCTATGCCAACCTCCAATTCGAGATTGACCTTTAATGAATGAACTCTTGCAATAGCGTTCTCTTCCGGGTAATTATTCTCAGAACTTCTACCATCAATTGCTTGACTGTTATCAGAGCAATCGTTCAGTGGCCGAATATACAGAAGAATTTCTGCGTTTGTCAGATGTAGTATTTGGGAAGATGATGACTTACAATTTTCTTGCTGTGTCAGGGGCTGCAAAGGAGCGCATGTGAGTTCCAATCTATTATTTCACTCACTGATGCACGAGAGATGGAAGCCCGAGCTCAGGCTTGGTTATCTCAACCAGTACCCGCGCCCACGCCCGTTCGGTCAACCACAGCAGAGAATAGAAGTGTCCAACCCGAGATCCGCTAGACTTAATGGAAGCCACGTCCAACTGCCAGACCAGCTAGCCATAATCCATACCAAAAACCGAATAAGGGTAAATGCTATAGGCGTAACCAACCTGCACACAAGTCTAATGAGTGTCCAAAGAAACAATGCTCGTGCCAAACGTTCATTCTGAACATGGCATGATGATTTCATTGTGTATTCTCAACGTCAAGGAGATCACTGTGTGGTCCCAAGTTAATTGTCTTCCTCAACTCCGACTCCATCTATACCCACTCTTAATTGGTGAAAATCCTCCGTGAAAACCCCGTATAGTTTTGTTTGATGAAACTCCCCGTATTGCTCTTAGAACAAGAGTTAGATCTTGTACAAAACATTCAATTTCTAACTTTGTGGCATATAATTCTTTGCTTTCTTCAAATCATGAACACCATCAGCGCTTTTCTCTCTTATGCTGCTATTTTGGGGTGGCTTTTGCAACAACTTGATATGAAGAATGCATTTCTTCACGGGGACTTAGAAGAAGATCTATATATCGAGATTTTTTTTCATGTCAGCAACAGAAGAGAAAGTATGCCGGTTGAAGAAGAAAGCTCTTTATGGGTTGAAACAATCTTCCCTGACTTGGTTTGACAGATTTCTTAGGGCCATGCTCATGTCCGGGTATAATCAGAGTAATGCAGATCATACTATGCCTGTCAAACTCAAACATAATGGAGCAAAGACCACGGTGTTCATTATATATGTGATGACAGTTGTGACCCAAGATTATTTGGAAGAAATATCCATTTTGAGGGCCTAGTTGGCTATCAAATATTTTGGTGAATTAAAATACTTCCACTTCCTTGCCATTGAAGTAGCCAGATCCGAAAATAGCGTCTTCATACATCAGAGAAGGTATGTTTTAGATCTCCACTCAGAAAAGAAACCAGCATATACTCCTATGGAAGGCAATATTAACGTAGTGGATAAAGCGAGATATCATAAGCATGCCGAAAAGTTAATATATCTCTCTCATACTGAGCCAGACATTGCATATGCTGTGCGGGTGGTTAGCTAATTTATTCATTATCCTCGACCTGATCATTTTGAATCAGCCCCTGGAAAGGAATTTGGTTCGCGAGTCTCTACCTTAAGATATTGCAGTTTTCTAGGAGGAAATATGGTGACTTGGATAAGAAAGAAACAATCTGTTGAGGCTCGGTTTGGTGCTGAAGCGGAATATAATTGCCATGGCACACAGTGTATGTGAGACTAAATGGCTTCAGACATTGTCTTGTGATAACAAGGGAACTGTAATACAGCACACAACCCTGTTATACATGATTGAACCAAGAATATCGAGATTGATAAAAAATTTGTCAAGGAAAATCTGAAGAGCAGCCAGATTTGCACACCCTATGTAGATGAGAAGACCAACTAGTTGATTTGTTTACCAAAGGTCTTAGTCACAAAGCTTTTGTCCCTGTTGTTTGCAAGTTGGGCATAGAGATACGTATGCTCTAACTTGAGGAAGAGTGTTCAAAATGTTTAGATCATTCATGTAAATGCAAAGTGTAAAGGGGCTCTTCTGTAATTATTATTTCTTCTTATTTATCAAAAATAAATTATTATTTCTACTTGAGAGAATAGGTATATTAGGAAACAACTCAAATTTTCATCCCCAAAGTGAGACTTTATCTTTTTCCGACTCTCTCACTTGCTCATCTTTATTTCAACAAAATTTCCGACACTGACCACCATGTTCTTGCATAATCTAGGTGGGGTGGTTAGCTTTTCCCAATATAGATAGAAGATGTAAAACATTAGATATTTGAAAGCATGCTGGTTGAGGAAAATTATTGATTTACCTTAAAGTCAACATGATGGGGGCCAAATCAAATCTTTCGACATACACCTTCTTCTGTTTTCTGGCTAGGAGGTATATTTGCTGCCAAGGAGCTCCTATTGGAACTGTAGACGGTACAAAGGGGTTGTTTTTGTCATTTTCAACAAACATAGGAACATGAGTTGAATGGATTTGGGCCCCCCCTGCTTTCACAAACTCATGAGCCTCGGGATATATACATGACGTTTTAAAAAAACTGAAATCAGAAAGAGAAGAATGCAGCAAGGTATCAGCATTTGGAAGTACTCTGCTCTGAAATCTTGAAGATGCCATCTTGAAGAAATCAAACACACTTAAGATTACTTCTTGCTCAAGCTCGAGATGACAATCTGCCACTCTGAAGAATGCACACAATAACAGTTAACAGCTGAAAGTACTAGATCAGTTTTTAAGATACAATGGATGTCAGCACATATACCTTAAGCTTATGTACTCAAACGAAACCAACGCAGTATCTTTATTCCTCCATTTCGCAGCAGCCAAGGAGAAGACAGGTTCATGTGAATGGTCAGATGTAACCTGCACTATACGTTCACTTTTGATCTTCTGGCTATCTTTAGTCCTTATATTACCCATTGGGTTGCTTCTATATTCGTGGTCAAAAGATAGGATAACCGGGTAAGGAGTACTTTGCAGCTGATTATCAATTTGCAAGGATGAAATTTCCAATGAGTACTTTTGCTGATCCAAACTCTGGACCAGATCAATCACTGTGTTCTTTGCACATGCAAAAAGCAATTCCTACAAATGGAAGGCACCAGAAAGTCTAATATATTACAAGTTTTTAAGAGTTATCTGGAAAGGCACCGGACAGTTTAAGTGACATCTGTAAAGTAGGCTTCAGACATTTACCTGTGGCGAAGAATTCATCACGGAAATTCCAATGAAAGGAATAGAAATTGATATCCTTTCGTTGTAAAGAACAGAAGTTCCCTGCTCCTGCTGATGTTCCCTTTCTTCATTTAACCGAGGAACATGTGGACCCTTCATATCATCCAAAATATGATAACTTGAGTCAATAACACTGAGAACCTGTACAAGATAAAAAATACCATTAAAAAGGGAACTGGAAAATAATGAGAAATTTCAGCTAAAACACAACAAATGCACCTTTATAGCCCCTTCAGAATGAACAGAAACAAGCAGTGTTCTTTCAGGCTTCTGAAAAGGAAAATGTAAGCCTTGAGAGAGCTATTGGGGAATTCATCAAATTCAAAAGATCAACTTATTAACAAACTACAAACCTAAAGTTAGCGTTCCCATCTACGTTGACATATATTTGAGTTGAAGGAATCAACAAACAGAAACACACGGACAAGTAAACGCGGCAGCTTAGATGGTAAGATGCTTCACCTACAACCGATAGGTCGTGGGTTCGAGTCACCAAGGGGGAAAGAGAGGAACCACTATTGATTCTCTTCCCAAAAAAAAAAAATTATATATATATATATTAACTGTTTTATCTTGAGAATTATCAATGTTGATGAAGGGGTACAAGTATCACAAGGTTCACAACCTGCTGATCAAGCACAAGGTCCAGGACTGTGTTCCTTTAAGAGAAGATTGAAGAGAGATGAAGTGGTCTGAACTTTGAATTGTGAACCCTATACTAGAAAGTAGAATTTAGAATACTGACTTTGGATTTTAGAAAAACGGAGTTATAAGATAGAAAATCATAAGGCAATGCTATCAAATAATTAAAATTCAAAGTACAGTGCAACACAAGTACATATAAAAGATACTCCTTGTGTTGCATACACATTATCCTCCTTACAGAAGCTCACATTTTTAGGATTCTGCATAAATGCATTCACATCCATCATCTAATATTTAGATTTTCATTTATACATTATTAATAACGTGACCATTAACTCGTTCATGGTTTATCTTGTAAATACATAACTTGGCAGCGGGCATATGAGAAATTATTAATTAATGATCATGGACTTTCTTTTGTGGCCAAAACTTTGAGCCAGCAAAAAAAGGACAAGTGGCAAATATATATAAGATGGAAGGGCAATATATAAAAATGAAACTTTATTAGAAAATTCAAGCCTCATTAGCAGAGTAATTAGCTGAGCCTGATTTCGAGTAGGAACTCGATTCGACCACTATCTCCAACATACTAGAAGTCAAGCCAAACAGCAAACAGTTCCATTCGTATATGAGCCCAAAGTATAACATAGAACTGAGTTGGGGAGCACAAAGAAGGTACCTCAGAAGTTGCAGGTAAGTATACAGGTTTGTGATCTTTTGCATCATCAAGAGTATAAGACCCTATGATCCGTTCAGCAGGTACCTTGTGAAATTTAGAACAGAGATATACCAGTATCATTCGTGTAATACATAACATATATATCTATCTATCTATCTATCAATATATATATATATATATATATATATATATATACACACACACACACACACACACACACATATATATATATACATATACATATATACATATAATATATACATATATGTATACATATATATATACATGTATATATACATGTATATATACATATATAGATACATGTATATATACATGCATATATACATATATAGATACATGTATATATACATGTATATATATATGTATATATGTATATATATATATATATATATATGTATATGTATATATATGTATATGTATATGTGTATATATGTATATGTATATGTGTATAGATGTATATGTATATATGTATATATGTATATA
This sequence comes from Platycodon grandiflorus, assembly GCA_016624345.1. Lineage (NCBI taxonomy): Eukaryota > Viridiplantae > Streptophyta > Magnoliopsida > Asterales > Campanulaceae > Platycodon > Platycodon grandiflorus. The sequence goes on along the minus strand of CM028362.1, from coordinate 42,032,558 downwards.
TCTATGTATATATGTATATATCTATGTATATATGTCTATATATATGTATATATGTATTTATGTCTATACATATGTATATATGTATATATACTTCAGAAAGGTAAAATATACCTCAACAGTGAGCCGATGTGGATAGCAGGGTTCATCCCAAGCATAAGGGCAAGAGGTATAGGAATGAATAACAGTTTCAAAAGTTTCACATCTTTGTTGGAAGACACGTAGCCTCTACAACATGCAAAAGATGTAATATCATAAACCTATCAGACAAACAAATAAATGAGCTAGACCATTAAATTCAATAAGTTTATCACAAAATGACTTCTAATCACACCTGAGATTAAACACACACACACACACACACACACTCTCTCTCTCTCTCTCTCTCTCTCTCTCTCTCTCTCTCTCTCTCTCTATTCATTATCAAATCTCTGATGCAGAAAATGGTAAATAACCACTCCCTAAAAGGGACAAACAGTAATAAAATTGACCTCTCATCTACTTGCAAATGCCTACAACTTAAGTCGATACTGTTATACTTATATATGTACTAACCTCCTTTGAGAAATTATCAATTCTGTAAGGCATAAAGCCTGTATCATCATCAGATAAAAGGATAAGATACGTTCCAGAGTTTCCATGAGGGTTACCAACAATCTTTTCATCTCTAATAGAAACATCTGCATTCTGCACTTCCACGCGTATCATGTTTACTGCACCAGAAACATAGTTCCTCATTTTCAACTGAGTATCGCCTAAATGTTCTGGCACGAAGCATCCTGACCATTGCCATCCAGGTTCATTGAAACGAACAGAAACTAGTAAATCCCTGTCATTTGTAAAAGTATGATTTCACGTTTAAGAATATGAAGGAAATTATGCAGAACAACAATAAAACAAAGATATACATGTACTGATAGACACAAGATCTATGAAATATTAAGGATTTAGAGCTTGATTTGAGAATGCATTTTGGTCTTGCAGACTCCCCTCTCAAGCTTACGGTCCTTTAAACAATCTTTCTTTTTGAGTTGAAGATTCCTGATACTGGAGGTTAGCATTCTCCAAGTCCCATTTAAGTTAATCAATTAAAGAATGGAAAATAAAAGGGCCGTGAGTCTGTGTGTGAGAAACTGGGGGGGCGGGGGACACGGTGACCTATTTGGGCAGAAAGATTCTGAAGAAACCAAACACTTAAGTGCCCAAAGAGCACTCTTTAAGAATTCAATTATAGGAAGACTCTATCTTGAAGTAACAACATTGGCATTGGATAAGTTTAGAAAGCTATTAGGGAGAGTTCCAAGACAAAATCTTTCCAAGTTTGAAATCTTAACAAGGGCACTTGTTAGCATTTTCCATATATATATATATATATACACACACACTCACATATATATATACACGGATATATATACATATTATGTGTGTGTGTGTGTGTGTCCATAACACAAGTATGCCCCACTACATTATTTATACGTTTACAACAAAATACAATCCTCAAGGGTAACTAATGTTACTTGGCCCATAAAAAACTAAAGAATGAGTTGCGGAAGAATAGGTGTCCATAACACAAGTATGCCCTACTACAGTATTAATACATTTACAAAAAAATACAATCCTCAAGGGTATCTAAAGTTACTTGACCAAATAAAAACTAAAGAATGACTTTCAGAAGAACGGTATACTTAATGGACGGTTGGCCCCTTGAAGATTTGTATCCATTCACCCATGAGCAAACCAATAGTAGCAATCTTTTATATTAAATTTCAATGCAAAATAAACATTATGCTGGGACAAAGCTGTACCTTGTTACGTCTGTCCACTTAATATGGGAATTTTGTCCAACTTTTAAATGAAAAATATGATCGGATCCCTTCTGCCTATAGCACAAGTCCTTGTTGCATGCATTGCTGATTACATATCTGAAATACAAGAAAAAGAAAAGAAATATTTTTGAGAGGAAGGATCCACATAATAACATATAATCACATAATCAGCATCTAATTAGTACCAATACAGAATATACCTGGGCTGGAAACTAATGATTCTTGTCTGGCCAGAAAATGGTCCAGCAACTACACTAGATGTAACAGATATTATGTATGCAGCATCGGCAGATTTTTGAGGAACAAGAACACTTGTCGAACCAGTTGGTGGAACAATGAAAAATGGGCTTGACCATGAGCAGTTTGGAATATTATCTGTAACGGATTCAGATATGTAACAACTTACTTTCACCATAACTTCATTTGGAGAAGAATTAGGATCAGGTGAGTACATGCAAAAATTGGCCTTCTTGTTATCAGATTCTTTGAAACCAGTAGACTTCATATCCACTTGACTGCTTGAACCTGAACAACACTTCCCACTGTAGCCGGATGATTTTCGAGCATCTAAATCTTCTTTGCCTGGACTTCCATGAAAAAATGAAGATGAACCAGAGGAGTTCGATGATTTTTTCAGAAACTTACAGTCATGTGTGTCTACACTCTTCCTAGTTGACACAACGTGACTGTTTATGGAGGAATGTCTTAGACTGTCGTTAGATGGTGCCATACTTAAATCATGATTGGAAGATATCAGACCCAGACCATCTTTCTTTCCAAGAAGTAGGTCCTGCTCATCCGAATCATAGCAGGAAGGGACAGTGCAAGCATGTGTATTCATTTCATTGACAGAGCTAGAAATAGAGAGTGAAAAACCACAGCAATTATACAATAAGAATGGAACAGAAATGCATATTTCACGAGCTCCGGAGAACGCATCCAGCACCTTCTCCATGGTAACATATAAAGGACCTAAAAACAAAGGAAAATGTGATAATGACAAATTCATAAGAAACCAAGTAGGAAAAACAAAAGAGATATTAAACGAGCAACTTAAATTCACCTTTAGATAAATCAGAATCAAAAGCAATGGTTTCAGTCAGAGAGAACTTTGTTCCACTGAACTTAGCAATCGCACCAAATGTTTCTACACGTGGAAATTTTAGAACTGCTGCTCGAAATTCATGCATTTGGAAAGCTATTGCAAGGTCATGTGAAGAATCCATATGGAAGAAAGAAGTTTCTACCTGCAATGACTAGCACTATTACATGCAAAACAAAATCTGAATCATGAAAATTAGGATAGACAAAACATTGCTACAAACCTCTGAGAGCAACGTGGAACATGTGACTCCACCACTTTCTATTGTCACAGATACTGCCACAGGAAGATAGTTTTTCACAACTAGTGGACTACTTAAGGTCACTAGATGAATAAAACGCTTCTTGGCTCCTTCAGGGTGGTGCACAACCTCACTATGATTTTCAAGTGATTGCTTTAAGTTATCGTTAATGTAAACATATGATCCTTTGTTCCGCTTCCCAACTGAAGGCAAGCACATATCATGCACCGTTATGCAGCAGCGAAACGGATCACTACTTGGAAGGGACGGATAGCAGACAAAGGAACGCAAAAACCCAATCCTACTTTCATGTGAAAGAATACTAGAAATGCTATAAGCTTCACTCCATAGGTAAGTACTGCCAAGTGGACGCCATCTTATGCGGCCTGCTTCAGCTAAATGTAGAGGAAGAGGAAACTCCTGACCAGGATATATTGGATCTAGGATCTGAAATTACAAAAAACATGGAAGTCATTGCTATCAGGATCAAAAGAAATTGATTGGAGGATAAGGACGAAATGGACTTCCAGTTCACCCAGGTACCTTTGGAGATACACCAAATGGAATGTCAAACCGTACTTCAAAAGGAACTGAAGTTGCATTTAAGAGTATAACCTGGAAAAAACAGCTTAGTATAACTAGAAAGTATTAAAGATGAAAGTAACAATAGCTTAACCATATGACTTACGGTTGAGTACAAGCGTACCAACTTCGTATGTCTCTGTACTGAAACATCAATTACTACAGGAATGACATAACCATTGTTTGCATTGATTCTGCTGTTTCCCTCTTGTTCTTTACTAGCGTTCAAAACATCCCCTATATTACCAACTTCAGGATTATTTGAGGATTTTGAAAAATCCACCTCAACATAGCTAACACCAACAAGATCCATAGAAATAGGAGTGGAAAGTATAGATGTTCCCTCAAGTTGAATAATAAAATAACGATGTACTGCACCAGTGCATTGCTTGTCGATGGGTCTATCAGAAGAATGACCACTGAAGTCGAAAAATTGCTCCTCTGGAGTTTCATCAATATAAATTGGACATGAAGAACCTGGTTGGACAAAATTTCCGCCACTTAAGGCTGATACATCCAAACCATCAGTACAAACAGGCCCTTCACATACATGAAATACTAGAGGCAAGGAAGTCAAATTTTGAAGCATATAGGGAGCGTATCTTCCCATATATGCATTTTCAGTTGTCACAGTTTTTGAAGATCTTGAATTTTCAGAAAGAACATTCAGCCCCATAAGATCCCAAGCATCCTTAATCATATCAATTGCCCTGAAAAGAACCTTTAAGAGGAAAAGTGGAATCACGACATAGTAATTTCAATAATTCATGAAATAGAAAAGACCTTTTCCGAAGCATCTATTTGCATTGTGATTAGCAATAAAAAAAGATCACAATTGAACTCCAAAGCTCATGAAAAGATTTGCAATAGTGCAACAGAACTTCAAATATCTAAAATAACTAAATTTTTTCTTTTGCTTTTTTGTTTTGTTATGCTTTTTTTTTTTTTTATTTTGGTGATCTTATTCTGTGTTTGTCTTTTGAATTTCTATTGATTCTTAGGAGTTCATCATTTACGAGGCCAAGAGAATAAGCGGACCCTTGCTAACTGACTCCAACTTAAAGTATGGAATCATGCTCATCTTGTTGGGATACAAAATCTTTTAAATCAGAAAAGGACAGTTATTGGTCAAATAAAAATATATAGAAAAGAAAATGCTGCAGATATGCATTTGCGGGATTCAACAGCTTTACAGATAACACGGCGAATACATTGACGAAAGAATGCACAAAGAAATACCAAACCCAACCCTTCTGACGTGCCTAATCAACATGCTAATGTTACTTTGTATGCATTGTAAAACACAAAACCTTTTCATTGATGATGGCTAGAAGTGCCTCGCCAATTTATGTACGTTTACCTATCCAAAAGTAATAACAGCAGTAATTGTAAAAGTGGCAAAGAGATCTAAAAGCATGAAAAAATATTGAATACCTCAATGAAGGATTCAGTAACATTCAAGTTGAGCTGTGACGTTGATTCCAGATGAATATCTGTCATGATTGGACTGTTCAAAAGAGAACTTTTCCTGTGCTCTTTAGTCATGGTTAACTGAAATTTCCAGGGCTCTACAAAAGGTTCCCAAAAGACCTGGAAGCATTTGAAAGCATTACTAATATGTAATAAGTACCAGCAGGGGTATTACATTCTGGTGCTTCCACAAATATCTCACCTTGTGAATGTTATTGTAGTTCACTCGGAGCTCACCATCAACCGAGCTCTTTAGTTTATTCTCAATTAATTTAGCATCCAATACTAAATTTCTCACAAGAACTTCCAGAAGCGGTCCATTTGAGCTCCACTAAACAAAGACAAGAAGTTTTATATGTCAGATCCAACTTGTAACCAGAATTGAATAATACATGATGATCTATAGGGTTGGAACCGCAAATCAAAAAGGAAAAGAACAATATACAAAACATTTCTGATTTTGAAGACCCACTTATTAAACACCCACTGAAGAATGATCAGGTGAGACAGTTTTACACAAGTTGTGGTGTAAAATCAGAGGAGAGTAAGTCATTGAGTGCCAAAGATGGAAAAAGGATAAGATTCTGAGGTCTAAGTTTATATTTGCATTATGGAGTCAAGATGTGGTTATCAATGAAATGAGAGAGCTTCTCGTGCAATTGAGGATATCCTGCAGTTATAAAAAGTTACTGCAAATCCTAGTTAATAATTGGGTACTTCAATCCATTGAGAACAATAGATAAAGTCATGACATGTTGAGCACATACAAGAAATGCTTGAAGACATAGTTTCATCTTCAAGTGATGTCAAATGAAGAATATCTTTCAACAATCACTATACAGTAATCAGTTTTCTTACCAACCAAGCAAGCTATGGAATGTTAGTCCTTGGAAAATTCAGAATAGCAAATGGTAAAAATATTTGCCTTTTCCCGTATCACTGTTTATAAGAATGGACCCTTGACCCTCCCCATTAACCACTCACTATGACAAGTAAACACTTTCACGGTGGTTATATGACTTGGTCAGTAATATTAGATGTGTACCATGTACCATAGTTAAATATGACCCAAGTATAATACGTTGAAAGAAACAAATAACATAATTACATAAAAAAGTTTGGTGCAGAATGATGTAAATGGTAAAAATACCTCTATGCATAAATACATGCATAATACGAATATTAGTGAATATGGAGGATTAAAAAAAGCATATATTGCATATATTAGGTTTGAATATTTTAGCATGTATGAGCACCAAAAATACAGATTGCAGAGCAAGGTGTTTTTCAAGCAAGAGATAGACCTTTCCTCGTTGTCGAATGCCCTCCGATTCCTCTCCATCCAAATCGTCCAACAAACACCTAGAGGAGCTGCCTCCCAAATAAAATTTTTCCTCTTACGACTACAAATATAACACCAGCCCCGGAGAAGCCCTTGAATTGAACTCGTCATCACCCACGAAAGATTAAAGAGAAAGAGCAGAAAATTCCACAAGTCTAACGCCACCAGACAATGGAGCAACATGTGATTAATGCTCTCTCCATTCCCTTTGCACATGAAGCACCAGTTGAATTTTATGGCGACTCCGTAGATTGTCTTCCATAAGAATGGCTTCATTAGCTGCTTCCCACACAAAGAACGACACTCTGTTTGGAGCTAAGGATTTCCACACCGACTTCCAAGGGAACAAACTCCTGTCTCTATTTCACATCTTTATGTAATACGATTTTACCAAGAAAAGGTTACCTTTGGAGCCCTTCCATAACTCTCTGTCACACGAATACCCCACTTGCTGGGAATAAAGGATCTCAAAAAAATGCCTCAGATCTTCCAACTCCCAATCTTGAGATTTTTTATGGAAAGTTGGGCTCCAAGTCACCCTGCCGCCATCTTCCATCTGCAAAACAGAACTGACCAAGCAGTCCATATCCATAGCTATATTAAAAAGATTAGGAAAAGTCCTCCACAACTCTCAATCACCACACACTTGTCTTTGCAAAACGAAATCGCAGAAGCCGTCCCAATTTCGAACGAAATATTCTTATCAAAAGAATTCCATCCTTTTCTAATACCTTTCCATACCCCCAACCCAGGGCGAGTAGATATAGCATTACAAATGCTCCCCTTCACCAAACTTACTCACCACCACGCTCCTCCATAAAGCATTCCTATTAGTGAGGAATCTCCACAACCACTTCCCAAGCAAGGCTGCATTAAAAATTTAAGATTTTTGATGTCTAATCCACCGTCCTTCACACTAGTACAGACTTTATCCCACTTGACTAAATGATAACAAAAAGTCCCTGTCCAGCTTTTCTAACCTGTTCCAAATAGATGCAAGGAGCACGAAAAGCAATATAAAGTAGGTAGGCATGCTGGAAAGTATATATTTTTTACTAAAACAAGCCCTCCCCCCCCCCTTCAAGATAAAAATTGTTTCTTCCAACTTGCCAGACGTTGTTCAAATCTTTCAATCACTGGATTCCACATAGCTTTACTCCTAAGAGGGGCACCAATAGGCAAGCCAGGTTAAGAAGAAGGAAGACTAGCCACCCTACACCAAAAACGGAAACGAATGATCCCATATTAACCACATCTCCTACTGGAATAATTTCACACTTATTAATGTTGATTCTCCGACCCAGACTGCCTAGAAAAACAATAACACCAACCTAAAAAAACCTAACTGATAAGTCTTGACAAGAGTATCATCCGCGAAGAGATGATGAGACACCATAGTCTCTGACTCCGATTCACTAGGTTTGCCCACCTTGAAACCACTTATGAAACCTCCTGACACTACTTTATCTATCAATCTACTCAAGGTCTCCATAACAAAGATAAACAGGAATGGAGAGTAGAGATCCTCTTGGCGCAAACCCCTCGAACAAGAGAAAAAGCCAGAAGGTTCTCCGTTCACCAAAATTGAGAATTGCATCGAAGATAGCCAACTTACATAACAATCCTAGGACTCCACTTTTCAATCTAGCATCCACTACTTCATTAGCAATAAATGACTCGTCTAGGATTTGGCGATCCCGAACAAAGACATGTTGCGAATCCAAAATAATCTTGCCTATCTGCTTTCTAATCTTTAAGCTAGCACTTTTGCTATCAGCTTATAAAATCCTCCAATTAGGCTTTAGTCCTAAAATCTTTCAGATCACTTCCACCTAACTTCTTCGGGATTAAGGGAATGAAAGAAGCGTTAAAGCTTTTCTCAAAACGCATTTAGCATGAAAAAAATGGAACACCTCCATAATATTTAACTTGATTACCTCCCAACATTGCTAGAAGAACACCAAAGAAAAATCATCAAGACCCAAAAATTTGTCACCACTCATGCTTCACAATGCTGCTACAACTTCCTCCTCAGAAAAAGGAGGCTCCAAATCTAACGAATCCTCCTGACAAAGGGACTTAAATGAAACCCCATCTAGATTAGGCCTCCAAACACCACTATCATAATAGAGACGTTGATAGAACCCCACAATACCTTCTTTGATTTCTTCCTGATGAGCTCTAGATTTTCACGAATTTTCCCTTTAATTTCCTTTTTGTGCTACTTTTGAGTAATTATACCTTGGAAATATTATTATTTGTGTATTTGTGCTTTAATGTAGGTTTCCAAGAAATTATCGAGCATTCACGGAGTTTAGCACAAAGTTTGAGGCAATTTCGGGCTTTAAAGTTGAGCTTTAAATTATTCCGTCAAAGTCCGTTAGAGTTCCAAGGCAAAATGGGACTAACGGAGGCTAACGGAGGACTAAACTGAGAAGCCTGGAAGGGTAAGGACTTCGGGAGACAGAAGTAGAACACAAGGGGCACCGGAGCAATTAGGGAAAGACCTCATTAATGCGGTGGCAGCATGTGAGGCTGCCACGTGTTCCACCCAGCAATTGAGTCCAACCCGCGTGCCTTGCCCTCGGAGCGCCCGACCGGGTCCATTTTCCACCCTCCCACCCACTTCCCCTCACACCGCAGCCCGTTTCTCCCTTGGGTAGTCTGCGGTTTCTCCAACCGGATCCAGCCCATCTCCAGCCCAGCTCCAGCCCGCGATCCAGCCCTTTTCTTCTCCCATTTAGCCCTCAATCTTCATGTTTAATCCCCATTTTGCCCTTGGCTTCCCTAATACTCTAATCCCTTCACTTTTATACTCCTAATTCAGCCCCAATTTTCATCCAGTAAGTCCCCAAACGGGGCTGTGAGCCCCCAATGGGCAGCAGCCTTTCTCTCCCAAAATTCGCACCATTCCTTTGAAGCTTGATCAACTTTGAAGGTTTGGAACAACAAATCAAGTGCCAAGAAAGCTTTGCAAGTGATTTCAACCGCGGAATTTACACGATGCTCGGTTAATTCTTTCAATCCTTATTTTATGATATTTAATGTATTTTCTAGGGTTGAATGAGCTTGTAAATGTGAAATTGGCTTTGTGCTTAATTGATTATTGAAAAACAATTATTTTTCTATGTTGTTGTAGTGTTTTAATTCAATCTCTCCCTATTTAGTATACAAGCATGCTAGGTTATTATTATTGATGGGCTTAATGCTTTTAACTGATTAGTCATTGATTAAATGATTTTAGAATTGTTTGTGTGAGCGAGAGCTACCTTACTTTTCGGACCGATCAATTTCCGACTACTGGCATGACTTGTAGAAAAATAGAGAGAATATCTCTCTATAGAGTATTACCCATTATCTTGGTTATTATTGTGTGTTCCTAATGCTTCTTTTGGATTAGCTACCCATTAGATGATCGCTAGAATTATAGGATAGTTAGCGAGAGCCCTTCCTATTAATTTCGAAAACACAATAATTGTTTATGTGACGCCAGAGAGGTAACGAGTGTTCGTAGATAGCCAATTGAGGACTTGTTCTGATGCGATCAATCCACCTTAGCCATTCGCGAGGTAGGGAAGATTCAGGTTGCTAAAGGGGCAAAAGCTCGTAGTTAACCAATTTAGTGTTCTCGGTTACCAAGATTTGAGTTAAAGAAAAGTAGAGAGAGGATTAAATTAATCACAAGCTAGACTAGAAATATTGCATTCCTAAAATCCTATCTTTTAAATCTTGATTTGTTGTTGCGAAACCATTTTGCGTCCACGTAAATATTAATTGCTTTATTTTATTTTTAATTTTTAGTTTTTATTCTCAATTTATTTTTGCTCAAATATAATTAGCTAACTCAATTTCGGTACTTAGTCAGAGTAAAAATTACGTACATTCCCTGTGGGATCGATAACTCATACTTATGTACACTTTATTACTTGATATGGCAGGATACTCTTGCCCTTGTTGCATTTTTTTGCACAATCACTTCCTTATCTTCCAGCAAGAGTCCATCTATCGTGATCTTCTTTATCTGATTCGCTATACTATGGACATTCGCCATTCTGTGAAAAGACTAAGTATTTTTGTCTTCCTCCTTAAGCCAATGGATCTGAGATTTCTGCCTCCCTGATTTCGAGTATTAATCAATACACTCCCTAACGCCCTTTTAAGGTTTGTCCTACGACTCTCCTTCTCTTCATTCAACTCACCTTTCCCAACTTTCGCGTCAAGCTTCTGATCTCCTCCACAATAGAATTAATTCTAATCTCCAGCTTGCCAAAAGACCACCTTGTTCCACATTTTCAAATCTTCCTTTAGTAATTGTAGTTTTTTAGCCAATTTGAAACAAGGATCTCCTGCTATCACATAATAAGTCCACTTATCTTTAATGCACTCTGCAAAGCTCGGTTCCTTAAGCCACATATTCTCAAACTTGAAAGGTGATTTCCCTTTAGAAAAACCTCCACAGTCAAGAAGCAAGGGAAAGTGATAAAAAGTCACTCTAGGAAGACATGACTAACTAGATCCACTAAAACAGTCCACTGAAACCAAAAAACTGTCAATTCCAGAGTGTTGAATTTTATCTCCGTTTCTAAACCACGTGAAATCTCCTCCTGCTAAAGGTAGATCCATTAACTCCGCTTCATTAATGAAATCATTAAATTCTGCCATTGCTTGGGAGTAGACTCGGGAACCAGAGCGTTCATGCTGGAATTGAACTAAGTTGAAGTCCCCCCCATAAACACCACGGAGCATCCCACCTAATCTTTTCTGCCTTTAATTCCTCTCACAAGAGTCTCTAACCGACATTTGAACAAGGCCGGTAAACTCCCAAAAAAAGCCAAGGTTTATCATTATCCACCAACTTCAACAATACGGAGACTGAATAAGAATCACAAACGAACCCAACTAAGAGAAACATGTTCTAGCCCCAAAGTGCTCCCAGTCCACCCATCTAGCTCCCTAAACACTGTTGGTCACCCTCATGTCTACTACCCCCATTTTGGTTACTACGAGACACTACATGCAGTTTCCATCTTCTCAAAGTTGCCTTAATATGAACTCTATTACCCATTTCATTTAAACCCCACACATTCCAAGAAATAATGCGTAGATGCATTCAAGATAGATTTCTTCTCCTTCTCCCCTCTCCTTCCCGAACAGGCTCGAAGTTCAAGCCGCAAGAAAGCTGTTTCAGTTCCCTCTTTCCCCTATCCTGTGATTTGCTAATTTTCTTGTTACTGCCCTCCCCTGGCGACCTCCAATTTTTCTCAATGTCCAGCAATAAATCAAGAATCTTGTCCTCAAATCCCATACAAGACAATCCCAAAAATCTCCCAAAATCTTTAGCTATTCTTTTCACCCAAATTGAAACATCCTCTTCCCTTACCCTGTCTGTTAAAGCAGCAAATTCACAGTTATCAACCGGTCAAATCACTGCGAGAGGAGTGCGAGAGGATTACAGGCCACAGAAACTCATAGGTCATCGTATGGAATAGCATCTGAGACATCATTGATGGTCCGAATACCACCCTCTTGGCTAGAATCCAGATCGCGCTCCATCTGGTAACTACGTAGGATCTCAACTTGTGCTCCCAGTCTGCCAGCCTTCGATCCCCTCGAAACTTTTGAAACAGATATATTGTGTAGTTGCTAAACTAAAGCTCAGTTATAAATTTACTTTTAAACAGTATAAGTAACACTAAATACTGTTTCCTAGACTCCGTAATTATTATACATTATAGTATATTATTTTTCCCAATTTTAATATTATTAATTATGTCAATGTAATAATTGAAACAGTGGAACCATTTAAAATTTTTTTGTAAGACAGAGATGTGAAGTGAGATACATTTACAGTTACTTAACATGTGATATTCGGCTCAACCCACAGGATGAATATTTATAATTAAGCTTGATCTAAGAACCGAAGAAGGGGGTTTTTCTCAAATTTTCATATGTACGTGTATTATATGCATAGAATACAAGTATTTGCTAATAATGCTCTGTACAAAGAAGCCCATTTATATTCTAGTCTCTGATGCTTCGCCTTTTCAAACTGCTTCAAGTACCCATGTCTAACACTTGACAGTTGGTAAAGATTTGGTTGGACGCTCCTCATTGGAAATCTACTAGAAAACAAACTTATTAACTAAATTTTAGCACATAAAATTGATAAGAGTCAAGTAAAGTGTGATTACAAATGGTATATTTCATGTGAACACAAGTTTACACTAAAAAATAAATGAAACACACACACACATATACGGCATATCTGTGTGTCCTGAATTCGGAGATCTGATCATCTAATCAGATCAAGTTGGTGTAAGCTCTTGGATGTATGCATGTGCACACTTCGTCAAGTAAAGAGCACTACCTACAACTTCACCAAAGATGATAAGAGAATCAAAAACGAAAACATCAAAAGCTGTAATGGCCCAGGCCGAACATCAACAACTTGACATAGGTTGCCACATTGCCCATTAAAATGCTAAGCCCTAGTTGTTTGTGTTGGTATCCAAGCCTTTAGAAGGCTCCTCACATCCTATGTTGGATCAACAAATTATCACACACACACACACAGCAGTAGATGATACTATAAGGTATGGCAACTGCACTCAAATATTAGACACTTAGAAAGCATACCTTTCGATCTGTCAAAAGAAGAGAGAGCTTCCCAACTTGGATTCTGAAATGGACACGACACCGTGGAAACTGAGAAGACCCAGGTTCAGGCAATTCAAACAGCATACACTGCCAGAAGTAGAAAATGTGATGTGAAAGCAACACATCAAAACTCTCACATTGAACCTCCGCTATCACCTGCATATGTTCCATCTGATTATCGCAAATCTCAGCTTCCACATTAACTTGCAACAACTGAAAAAAGGGCCAAGAGTGCGCACTCTTTTGCTGACTCAGTTCTACCATTCCACTTGTCTTCTCCAAGCTGGACTTCAATCGTAACAAATGACCATTAATGACCAGTTCACTGAATCTACTTTGCAAAGTAACAACGACAAAGCAATATTGGCCTCCTTCAACCATGTTGCTTAAATTGTCAGGTGGACTCTGATCATGAACTTGGGGCTCTCCCAAGTAGCTGAATGCTTCTTTCCTGACTTGAACAGGGATATGAATCTTTATAACAACATTTTCTGACTTCGCTAAAAAACAAAGGTCATCTTGCTTAATGGTTTCTGACAAAAAATAACTTGATACACTCAGAGACTCAGGAGAACATTTTGAAACATCAACTGGCAGATCATCAATTTGATCTTCAGAATCCAATGTTGATTTCTTTAACGGTGTACTGATGATCGTAGATTTGGAGACTTGTGTGGTGTAGATACTAAACAGGTCAAGGATTCCACTCCAGTCGGACAAATGTAACCAAATGTCTAGAGAAGGAAGGGAAACATGAAGCTCATTTTCACCCTCACCAGATGCAGAGAAACTTGTGGCAAGAACTGACGAGACTGGACAAGGAGATGTGCATTTCGCTAGTATAACAGATCTAAACGATGAAAAGAGTGCTAAAGAGGTGAATGATAAATCCAAACGAAGAGGCTTATCATCCTTTAATGACACTGAACATATAAATTGCATCTCAGATTCAGCAACAAGTTTATAGACAGTTGAATCTGTTTTTGAGTACAACTTTACTGACATAGAGTTGACCGAACATTTAATTTCAGTGAAGGTTGCAACTGAAGATTCAGGTGGAAGTGGATTATTTTCTTTTAGCCGTCTTTTCAGCTGAAGAAACTGTAAAACATCAGATGTGAAACCTTGGGATTGACTATGAACGGATGAAAAATGATCAATGACATCTTGTAATGCTTCAAAACCAACCAGCGCATTGGCTCCTGTATAAGAGGACAAAGGCACATACATAAAAAAGAAGCAGTACTTACAATTATAATTAGTTTTCAAGTCATACGTAAGATAAGATGTCCTACCTTCAGCAACAAACTGACAGTTAGAGATCCTGGACATAACGCATGTTGACGAAAAAGAGCTGGTACAGAGGGATTCAAATTCATAGGGTATCCTGATCCATACATCAGCGCTAATTGGCGCAATTAACCTAACAGCTCGCTGCTCAATATTTGTAATAAACTTGAAGGATTCAGAGGTATCATCCTTCAGCAGTAGCAGAGAAAGGAATAAATCACGTCCAAACAAATTCAGACAGTGATTTCTGTCTGCAACTTTATGAGCTGGTACCAAACATTCAGAAGGAATATCCTTCAATAAGATATCTGAATTGCTTTCAGGTAAAAAACTACAGTATAGTTGTCGAATATCAAGCTTCAGACACTTGTATTCAGCACTCTCAACGGGTGTAAACAGAATGGAGTCTAATATCTCAAACTTGTAAGTGATAGCAGTGTTTATTTCTGAATCCATATACCTGTCTGCATCAGTAACAGGCTGCTCCTTCATAGTCGAGCTCCAATCAGGCAATGAAAAATAACCAATTATTATTGCCAGGTATTCAGGTGGCAAAGTGCAGGATACATGCTGAATACTGAAACTTATTTCAAAAAGAGAACCTAGTGATCTGAAATTTCCTTTCCTCACCCGAACATTTAAAACCGGAGAAAGATTAGGTAACGAGGGGCCCCATAGAAAGTCCTGGGGAGTCTGACACCACCAAGATGAAGAAAAGTTCAATCCTTCAGTAGAACACAATAGATCCAGACTGTCCTCGTGAATAGAGAGTGCAGATTTAGAGCCAGGGAGTGTAACAGTTCCAACAATGCACGAGGAATCATGAAAGTGCACTCTAATGCTGCTTAGATTTAAATTGACAACCACCAGAACAGTATCATCGGGACCTGGCGGTGCAGAAAATATATATTTACCCAATGTGGACTTCAATGATGTATTCAGTTTTTCAGATCCCTTCTTCACACTGGATCCAGGACTTCTTATTTTACTCTCTCTTAGTTTGAGAACATTTCTCCACCCAGGATCAGGGTAAATAAGTGAACTATCAATATGAAGAAGAGAACCAACATTGTCTATAGTAATAAAAGGATAACGACCCAATGGAACGCTTGACCATTCAGAGGAACCGGCTTCAAAGAAGTTAGAGTAACCAAACTTTTGGAACTCAAAACCAGAGGCAGATAGGGAATGGTTACCCTCCACATGAGCCCTATCCTTGACGGCATGAGATGTATGGTATCCATTAATTTTATCAGAAAATCCAACCAGCAATCCCATAATATGTGGATAGCAGTGAAGATCAAGATTACTTAACCAAATGGTATAGCTATGGCTTATCAAGTCCAATTTCCTCTGAACTTTATAAAGTAAAAGAAAGCACCCATCAGCACATGTACTGTTTTCATCACAGTTTTCACACTGATTGCTAACCTCAACATCTATCTCATGCGGCTGGGCAGAACATGCAGGAAATGTATGTTCAGAAGAGCACAGAATATGGTTGTCCTCGTTGCTTTTCGGTGAACGAGTTACTATCTTCAAAGCCTTTGTGCATATCCAGCACTCCGGGAAATCCGTAATAGCAAATCTGCAATTTTCAGAGAGTGGGTTATAAATAAGACTTAAAATTCATGCCTGGGGCATCCTAAATCTGCTGAATGAGAAATGAGCATCACCAAAGAACGTTTCTCATTCTTATAGACTGAGCATAAACTGTATGTGAGAAACTATCTATGGATTACTTTGAATGTATGTGATTTGTTACTGTGCCACATTATGGTAGATTTAATTTGGAAATGCAAGATACCTTGTTTAATTAGGGCTCTTGTTTGGGGCTTTGTGGCATAAGATGGGTCAATAATGACTTTTAAGAGGATCGTAGGGTTTGCCAATGTTTTTAGGACATTTCCCCCTCCCTCCCCTCCCCTGGAAAGTAAGAGCTCTTTGCAGGCAACATTGCAAATTACAGTTGATGTTTTCTGCATTCTTCTTTCAGTCAGATGGTTTCAAGAGGGGCATTTGGTGTTTCAAAGAAGTCTGGCTGTAGCTTCCTTTGATTAGAAGCAAGCCTCTTGTCTTTTATCAAATCTTTGGACAGGATAAGATAATGTTTCCTACTAATGTGAGCTGCTTGCCATCTTATGGTGCATTTGGAAAGAGTACAATTCTAGATTTTTTAGAATCAGAGTTCACCGATTATTTTATTTTTTTAGTCCATTGTTGTTTATCAGAATAATTAGAGATTTGGGCCATGGGAGATTTTTAGGGACCACGGTTTTGGATCCATGTACAGCTTTAAGGGATGTTTTGTCATGGGAGAATATGATCTGATGGCTGCTTTCTTAGTTCATTTTCTGCAATTCTTTTTTTAGTAGTTTAGTGGACTCCGTGTCCCCTTTGTATGTCCTTTTTATACATTCAACCGACTTATTTCTTTTCCCAAACATATAAATTATGTGCCACGTCACTAATAAATTATAACAAGTTTCACTATGATCTGACATGAACTACTAAATCAATTCTCTTCCAGGAAAGATGTGTTTGCACCCTTACAATCTCATCCAACTTATATGGGAGGGATATTTACTGGCATAGACAAGTAAGTGCGCTCAAGTGGTAAGATGCTTCACCTACAACCGATAGGTCGTGGGTTCGAGTCACCAAGGGGTTAAGTGGAGAACCACTATTGATCCCAATTAAAAAAAAAGAAAGGATATTTACTGGCACATCGATAGTTGTTAATCTGTTAAGAGAATAAAATAAGAGGAAAAAGAAAACAGCCATAGAGAATTAAACCTAGAATGAAAATGGAAATAATTTACAGCTTTAACAAACAGGTGCACTTGGGGCACATGTTAAGATTTCATATATGGAAAATGTAATTAGCCATTAATTTGGGATTATCTTATGAATGTTTTGCAGTTCTGTTTCTAGTATTTAGGAAATTCATTTCGTTGAGGATCATGTCATCTTGAATCTTCTTTGAACAGGTAGGAATAATTTAGTGAATCAATGAATGAGATGGTCTTGAATTACTACCAATTACATATTGTGTCCTTGGGTATGTTACTACCCTGTAATCAAGCATTGAGGTTTTGATGACTGACTTAATCCTTGTTTACAGATTAAGGCTATTTATTAGTGGATACCAGCCTTATTGAGGAATTCCAGAAGGGCAGGTTTATCCCTTTGTTGCAAATCGGGTATTGTTTACGCCCTATCCAACCGGCATTATTATCTACTGCGAAGATAAATCTGGATTACCATCTTGTATACGCATAGTCATTAGTCAATCCATCCCTAAAGGGAAGGCCTTGAAGCTGATAATACAGTCTTATAGTAACTGGAAAGTAACTTTTGTTCTTCAATAAATAATCAGCATATATGCGTAAAATTGAAAAGAAAATTTTTAACATGGCATACAGTTTTAAATGTTAGAGAAGTTCCATGCCCCAATCAACTCTTTTCCAACCAAAACCACAACTGAAAAAAGAGACAACTCTAAACAGAATAGCACTCGGGATGAACTTTTTGTACACCACATAGCTACCACAGCTATAAGTTCGAAACAACACTGCTTGGGCATATGGCTAGACTAGATTTTTTAACCGGACTCATGTTAAATTTTTGGCTTTCAAAATCCCAAAATGAGCATCATTATGTTAAGTTACCAACTCATCTAAAGTTTTTTGTTAGAGAGGCCCAAAAATGTTTATCAAGCTTAAGACTCCCTCTCGCGTGACCTTCTCCCAAATGGAGAGATAACAAAGAAGCCTCGCGAGGGGCATCCCAAACCAAACATGGAGCAAACACATGCACTCATAATATTGCAGGTAACAAATGCAACCAGGAGTACTTGAACATTGGACCTTGCCAAACCCCTAGCACCATGTTAAGTTACCAACTCATATAAAGCTTATGCTGCTAGAGAAGGGCCCAACAATGTATGTCAAGCTTAATACATTATTGCATAAGGCACGGAGAATCGGAGATTAAAAAATTGTTTTGTTCCAAAAGTGCCCTCATTTACTATAAAGTAATTAATAGGTTTTCAAATTCCAAGACATGACGCCTCCATTATAGTAAGACGGGATTGGACCGATAAAACAGAAAACTGCACAATCAATATGGACAAACATAAAGGAATTAGTTGTAGTACCAACAATACAGAATATATGTCTTGTTTTCTTCCAAGTACTACCCACTCTCAACAGATGCTGCTCCTTCCCTCCCCCATTATCTCTATCCCTCTTTTTCCCTTCCCTCTATATGCCATTACGTGTGTATTTAGCAGTTAGGGAGGTTTTGGTGATTGATATGAATGAGACTTTCTTGGAGACTTTATACATACCTCTTTAGTATCACCTTTTTGAAAATTTTGTGTTCGGTAAGAGGTGATGTATCAATGTTTCTTATTACTGATCCTAGCAAAATACCAACATGAATTATTGGTCTGCGAATTTAGTGGGCTTGTTTATCATGTACTAGAGTTTAATTATGTATTGAGATTAATTCTCATCACAAATGCTACTTGAGTTCAGTTTCATAATGAGAACTCAATAAGTAGACTTGCAGGTAGTGGAAATCTGACTTTTCCGGATGGACTATAACCGAGCATTTGGTAATTTTACTGATTAGATAAAAGATGCCTAAAAGAAAAAGAAAATGTAAATTACCTTGCTCATAGCATTCCTAAGTAAAATTCTTAAAGATAAAAGAGTCATTCAGTGTGGATATTTTCAAAGTTATTAATACACATGATGAGCATACCTTACATCCAACTCCTGTAGAGAAACCATAAATGTGCAGCTATTCTCGAAATCATTTTCAAGGTCAACAAGAAAGTTGGCCGAACTCAGACTCAGAGTGCCAGACAACCCAAAAAATTTGGAGTTCTTTGCTTCCTTTGATTTCACATCAAGCGAAATGGTAGTTTTACTTTCTGTATCTAATCTCCATTGCAACGTGCTGAAATCCACAGAGAAATCGCATATTGCACTATATATTGATGGCGAGAAGTGTAAAAAAAGTGATGATACATCTACATAAACCTGAAAGCAAAAGAAAAAGGTAGTAATATTAATAATTTCATTCACTATATAGCGTAAATGTGAAAAAATTCAAGCAGATGTCATCTAAAAGTTTGTGTAAAGAAAATTATTGGCTTAAATAGCAAATTGATCACAGTAGTTTGAACACTTATTCATTAACGTCACCTACTATGTCTTTCGTCAATTGAATCACTGCACTTCAACATTGTAGTCACACTAGTCACTTTATCCACTACCATGAAGGATTTTATTGGAAAAATGTTAGAAAGAGTTAACCCTTGTTAGTAACTGAAAAAGCAATTGAAAATCCAAAATATCCTCATATATAAAAATTTATTTGATATATAGTTATGTGTGTGTGTGTATATATATATATATATATATATATATATATATAGAGAGAGAGAGAGAGAGAGAGGAATCATGACGTTGATTTTTTTTCTCAAAAAAAAACACAAAATTAATCTAATACTCCCTCCGTTGCACCCAAAGAGTCCACGTTTGAAAAGTCTAATAATTAAGGGATGTATTAGTGTCATTGGAGTTGGTCATAATTATAAAAATACTTAAGCACAACCAAGATGCTTACAACACTAGTGAAGGGTAAATATGAAAATTGTAAGTATAATTTTTGGAAGTGGACTCTTTGAATGAAACATCTCAAAATACAATAGTGGACTCTTTGACCGGAACGTAGGGAGTACTTTTTATTATAAATATTTGTTAAAAATTGTATATATTGACTAATTAACATCTAACAAACTATAAGAATTGTGTAACTTATTAATCAAGACAAAGAACAAAAGAATAAATAAAAGAAGGGAAGATCAAAATACTAAACCATCATCTCCAGATTATCTCTTTTTAAAACCCAAATCTAAGTAAAAGAGACTTTTCCTATAATTTTTCCTTGTTGTTGTATTCACTTATTTTTCTTTATTTTAATTTCTTCCCTTTCGCATCAATTTTTTTCTTTAAACGTTCTCTTTGTTTCCACGTTTTTTCTTTTTTCTCGCTTTGGGTTTGAAGTTGCTTTTCTAGTCACAAAAAAATGTTAAAGAGAGAAAAAGTAAAGGTGAAAATAAAGAAAACATTTCAAGCAAAAAAGATTGGTGCAAAAGGAAATAAGTTTAAACCAAAAAAAAAAAAGTGAAAACAATGTGCAAGGGAAAAATTTTAGGAAAAGTCTCTTTTTTCCTTCTTTAACATAAATTTTGGGTTCAAAAGAAAGATAATTTAGATGACTAATGTGACTACAAAATTGTCGTACGGTGATAAAATTGACAAAAAAATTTTGTGATGTGATACATTAATGAATAAAAGTTCAAAGTAGGGTGATCAATATCCTAGCCAAACTTATTAAATCCATAAAGTGCACATTCATAAACACATGTATTTTCTCTAGGACATGAAATCTGAACAACAATCTCATTGGTGATAAAATATAGCATTAGTTAAACATACGATTCTAAAACACTTGTCCTGCAAATTCTATAGTAAAGTCTAAGCTTTTGATGATCAACTATACAAAATGTTCTACGGAGTGTCCATAGCATGACAAGTGACCACTTTCTCGAAACAGGCAACCCTCCAACCCAAAGGATTAAAACATAGGCTAACATCAATCCTAACCTAAAGAGATTCAGATCCTAACGCAAAGGCTGACATCAATCCTAAACCTAACGATAATGCCATTTTATTTCTGTATGGTGCAGCTCGTTATTGAACTTGTTTATCCTTCGCTAACACCTGGCAAGTTAAGTTTTGTATGTTTAAAAAATTGATAAGCAACAGTTTGACAGGTAGGGAATAGAAGTTGCATAGAGCCACCATAATGTTAGTCATATTTGATTGGCTTACAGCTACCATTTATCAGTTGAACACCAGATCAGACCTCTTGTATTGGGCCAACTAGTAGGTAATCTGTCTTTCTCTGATCCCGCTGAGCTGAAATAACCAGTATCAGCCATTAGCTTGACTGACACTGGGGCGTTCCATGATACGGAAAGATTGGAAAACCTTAATTTAATCAATTGATTTTCTTGGAAGCCAAAAAAAGAAATAAGAATAATAATAATAAATTGCTATATTCGGTTGGTTTAGTCCATGTGTTATGCAACTCCATGACTATCTTTGTGCAATGAAATTACAAGCCTCTGCTCCAACCCTTATTTTCGCAGTTGCTGAGTTCAGATTGTTAAAGTTGTAACATGAAACCATGATCATCAGCAATTATAGCAGTTCTGTTCTCTGAACTTCAGGAACCATTCTCGTTTCAAAGTATACAAAGGTAGAAAATTGTCACTTCCATATCTCGATAGGATGCAACGTACCAGAAGGTTAATGATGCAGGAAAACGCTAAAGGCAGAAGCAACAACAGAAACGAAATCTGATAGAAACAATAAAAGATGCCAACAGGCGAAGAAAATCAAAGGGAAACAGTTCATAAGACATTAGGGCTCTTAGCAGTCCCAAAGGTCTTAATTCTCTGTAATTCTGAAGAATAATCATAAAAGGATGCTGCTGTGAATAAGTACAGCAATGTTTATAAGACGACTATAAGTTATTGTCGCCCTAAGAGAAGAAAAGACACAAATACCCCTCACTTAAGTGAACCACGAAACCCTACTTGAAAGAAACTAAAACTCTAATAGTTCAATATCAACTAAAATAAAACAATAAAGCAGTAACTTAAGGCCCTGTTTGGGATCAAAAGAGATGTTGGGATGCTTGACGTCCGCGTTAAGGCCCAAAATATCGGCACTCTGGATGATGTGTTCAACACATTTCCGAACGGGACCCGCTCTAATACCATTTGTAACTCCCCAAGCCCGAAAGCCCAATTCGCTTCTTATGGCCACGCATTGGCCCACTAAGCACCTGGTCAACTAGGCCACCACAAGCTCACCCAAAAGTAATGATGTTAGTGCCTAGTGATAGTGGATGACCACTTATAATGCAAACAAAAGCACTATATTTAACCGATGTGGGATGTGGATATTAAAATCTTCCCCACCTAAATCATTGACGTCACCGTCAAGCCAAAAGGATCGGCACCCCGAGCAATGTGTTCAACACATTTCTGGCCGGAACCCACTCTGATACTATTTATAACGACTCAAGCCTGAAAATCCGATCAGCTACGCATGTCCCACGCATTGGCTCATTAAACACCTGGGTCATCTAGGGCCACCACATGTCCTCCCAAAAGAACATAGTTGGTGGCTACTTATAAAGCACACCACGTCTAACCAATGTGGGTTAGGGGTATTACAGCGACTAGTTACAGGGACTTAATTACCTTAACGAAACCAAGCAACTTCATATCGTTGCGGCTGTTTTTTCATCAGCAACTTCAGTTTTTTCACGGCTTCCTTTGAGATGATTTTTCACTACTACCTTCATCAAGAATCACATCACATGCTTCCCTCCACAAAGTACTCGTGTCCAGAAAATCGTATGGCGCCTGCAATCTTCATCTTTAGCCCTTGGAGTTGTCATGACTCACCGCACAACCAAGGAACCCCTCCAAGGCTCCGACTGGTAGCACGTCGTCATTTTGCTCTTCGTTGTTCGATTGATCAAAAATTGGTCCCATATCTTCTCCCTCTTTGTTGTGGACAAGTGTATGATGAATGTCCACTTTCTCCACAAGCAAAACATTAACTTGTCAAGCTGCTGTCTGCTCTGCTCTGCTGAATCTTCTACTAGTAATGTTTTGGCCACCAACTTTCATGGTTTCCTTGCCTTTTTCCCCCCTTTCAACACCTGCCTTTACCATTAGCTTGCCATGTTGTACTAGTCCCCATAGCACTCTTTTGACCTCTTTATTGACTGCAAAACCCACGAGAAGCTCCTATATTTTTCTGAATTGACTCATTGCAGAAGACTTTCTTCCACCATAACGATTCACCTTCTTTTATGCCATTAAGGCATATTGTCAAGCATGTTCGAGGTTGAAAAGTCGCACCACACCGATTTCATCCCTCACAGATTGATTCAGACATGAAAGATAGCAAGATGTCAATTGTTCATTACTCTCATTAGAATCCACCCAAATCAACAGATTATTGAACTCTGAAGTGTATTCTTCCAGCCAACATGTTATTTTGTCTCAGCATATGAAACCTCTCATACATCTCCATCATATAATCAGCAGGCGAAAATTGTTCTTGCAGCTTCGTTTTCATATGCTCACGTGTATAGATCTTTGGCTTGCCTTTCTATCCTCGGCCATATGTTTCCACTCAAAATATTTCTCTAAACTTACATCCCAGTCCAAGTAGTCAATCGCATGCATCTTAGAAATCAGCAACTTCAATTTTGATTCCTCCATTGAAATCAAGTGCATGTACCAATCTCTCCTCCAAACCACCACCACATTCAAGTTCCTCCCTAGGTGCTTGTCCATGTAAAAGGTTATTGTAACAACTCAAGCCCGAAAGCCCGGTTCGCTAGCATGGCCCACACACCGGCTCGCTAAGCACCTGGGTCAATTAGGTCCATCACAAGCCTACCCAAAAGTCCACGAATAATATTGGTGTCTAGTGGTATTGTATCCACCCAATGTGGGATGGGGATATTTCAATCTTCCCCAGTTAAATCCTTGATGGGGCAAAGAATCCACACCTCGAGCAATGTGTTCAACACGTTTCTGACCGGGACCCACTCTACTACCATTTGTAACGAGTCGAGCCTAAAAACCTTGTCCGCTACATATGATCCACACTGGCGTAGAATGCACCTAGTCATCTTGACTCACCACAAGCCCACCAAAAATTCTATAGATGATGTTGGTGGCCACTTATAAGACACACACAATCCCCACACCTAACTGACGTGAGTTAGGAGTATTACAATCTCCCCACTTAAATCCTTGGTGTCCCTGTCAAGGCCCAAAGGCTCGGCACCCTGGGTGAAGTGTTCAACACATTTTTTGCCGAGATATGCTCTGATACCATTTGTATTGACCCGAGTCCGAAAACCCGGTTTGCTACGCATGGCCCACGCGCTGACCCACTAAGCACTTGGGTCAACTAGGCTTATCACAAGCACACTCAAAAGTCCATAGATGATGTTGGTTTCTAGTGGTAGTGGGTGGCTACTTATAAGATACATATCTACCCGATATGGGATGGGGATATTACAGTTGTAATCTTCCTCACAATCGACCTCCTCGTCATTATCTAGGCCACCGTCCGGTATGCCCAAAGGATCACGATTGCTTTCAGGTATTTCTGTTTGGGCAGCCGCTCGTTCCCGTCTTTGGAGAGCTTGTATAGCTCGTGTCAACTCCTCGATTGTCCACCTCATCTCTGTCATCTCTGCAATTTGGCCTGCTGTCCACATCCTCCACGACCACGAGCAGCCATGAATATGGATCAAAGACCGCTCTGATAAAACTGATGCAGGAAAACGCTTAAGGCAGCAGCAACAACAGAAAAGAAATCTGACAGAAACAATAAAAGATGCTAACAGACGTAGGAGATCAAGCGGAAACAGTTTATAAGACGTTAGGTCTCTTGGCAGTCCCAAAAGGTCTTAATTCTCTATTATTCTGAAGAATAATCATAAACAGCTGCTGCTGCGAATAACTAAGCAGTATTTATAAGACGCCTACAAGTTTTTGTTGCCCTAATGAAGAAAAGACACAAACACCCCTCACTTAATTGAACCATAAAACCCTACTTAAAAGAAACTAAAACTCTAATAGTTCAAAAACAACTAAAATAAAACAATAACGCAGTAACTAAGGCCCTGTTTGGGATTAAAATAGTTGTTGGGATGCTCCTGCATCAGTTTACTTACCTCCAATGCTTTCAACAGTGATTCATCAGGGACAATGCACGATGACAGGATAATAGAAGCATTAAGTTTTTCCAGGACAGGAACTGTACGAGGATATAAAGGAATAAACATCTTCACCTGCCAAACACCAGCTCTCTGTTCAGCAATCAGACATAAAGACATTAATAGGAGACAGAAGAAGTCACTGACCTCAAGATCATTTAACTTAATCTCAAAATGATCATAAAGATCATGAAGCTGAAGTCCCAACAAAAGTTCTGTAGTCGAAACGGAGTCCATAAAGTTTCTCAAAACATGAACTGGAACTTGCATATCTGAGGCAACAAAATCTGTATCGCGTTTTGACGCAAAGGAAAAAGCTCCAGACTCCATTACCTGCGCAAAGAATCTCAGAAATACACCAACAGAGTCTAAAAGGCTAGAAGTTATCGTATATTAATGAAAATATTGCTGTAATACGTGAAAAAGTTCAGAACAGGCATCTACACTCTTATGAAGTCAGCAAAAGGTGTGGATACTTCAACTAATTTTTTACGGTTGCAGCTCTTATCAAGATTTGAAAAAAAAAAAAAAAAGAACATTTGACAGAAACTCTGCCCCGGCATAGAAGGGATGTCTTAGGTAGCCTGATTGTAAGCGTAAAACTGTTAAATCACTTTTGTTCTTAAATATAAAAGGCAATTTTTTTTATTAGAATGAAATAAGAATTTACGAAGTGAGCAAGGACTCCAAACTAGGTTTGTGATAATTTGAAAAATACATATGTTTGTGACAGAAGATAAATGCAGCAAGAAAAAACATTTAAGAAACATGTCTGACTTCCTTTTAGTATTATAAAGTGACTTTGTTAAACAATTTGTACTCAAACTACAAATTATTTAGTTTTTTATATATTTCCATAAAGTGAATTCCTTTTTTTATTTTTGATAAGTAATTAATTCCATAAATAAAAGTCAAACAAGGTGACGCGTCCTGCACACTAAGAGTATACAAAACCAAAAAGTTAGGTCCAGTAAGTGCTATTCACAGCCTCAACAAAAGAACTAAAAAGATTGATGATATTCACATCCTGTTCCCCAGACCCTAAATACCAAAATAGTAGTATCCTGAATAGAGAAGTCTTCAAAGACTGAATGGAGCTTTCCACATTTTCGAATACTCTGCGATTTCTTTCCTTCCAAATTATCCAAAACACATCCAAAGGTACTGTTTCGCATAGACCTTTCCTCCTCCGTTTGAAAAGAGACCAGCACAGCAATAAATCTTCGACAGAGCGAGGCATCACCCAAGAGAGATTCACCGGCCTAAACACCAAGTTCCATAATTCTGAAGCAACTGGCCAGTGCATCATCAAGTGATTAACATTCTCTTCGTTCTCTTTGCACAAAAAACACCAGTTCACATAGATTCTGTGACGCCTCAAATTTTCACCGGTTAAAATGGCTTCGTTAGCAACCTCCCATGCTAAAACAGCCACTCTGGAGGAGCAAGAGATCTCCACACCATCTTCCATGGAAAAACCAACTTGTCTCTACATGCCAACCTAAAATAGTATGATTTAACTGAAAACTTTTTGTTCTTTGACCCTCTCCAGATAACTTGATCGTCCCAAGACTCAACCTGCTGCGAATACAACTTGCCCAAAACTGATTGAGGAGTTCAACTCCCAGTCATGCAAGTTCCTATGAAATATAGGATTCCAAGAAACCCTGCCCTCTTCAAACAGCAACACCGACTAGGCATTCCTTCTCTGATGCTATATTAAAGAGATTGGGAAAAGACCTCCTCAAAATTATGTCATCACACCATGTATCTAACCAAAATCTTATCGAAGAACCATCACCAATCTCAAAAGAGATATACCTCTCAAAAGTAGACCAACCTTTCCGAATGCCTTTCCAAACACTCATCCCATACGGGGAAGATATTGCATTTGGGAACCACAAATGATCAACTCCCCCGTATTTAATAACCACCACTTTCCTCCAAAATGCATTCCTATCGGTCAAATATCTCCAAAGTCATTTCCCCAGCAATGCTTTATTGAAACATCCTAAGTCCGACCCTATCCCATTTGACCAAATGATATGTTCGCTCCTCTGAATTTCCTTCCCACAAAAAATCCCTCTCCAACTTTTCCGGCCTATCCCGAACCGAACCAGTAACACAAAAAGGGAAATGAAATAAGTAGGTAAACTGGGCGAGGTGTTTTTTACTAGAACTAGTCTCCCGCCTTTTGATAAAAGTTGTTTCTTCTAACCCGCTAACCTTTTCTCAAATCTCTCGATCACCGGATCACACATTGCTTTATTCTTGAATGGCGCCTCAAGGGGAAGACCAAGATAAGATGCCGGAAGCCTAACAACCTTACCTCCGAAGAAAGATGCCAACATCTCAATATCCTCCACTTCTCCTCCTGGGATTATCTCACACTTATCTATATTGATCCTAAGCCTCGAAACCGCCTGAAAGAATAGTAAACTCCCAATTGAGAAAACTCTGCACCACAAAGAGGGTATCGTCCGCGAATAAAAGGTGAGACACCATAGCCTCCAAATCACTAGCTCTACCCAACAGAAATCCACGAATGAAACCACTCATCACTCCTCTGTCCATGAATCTGCTTAGAGCCTCCATGACTAAAATGAACAAGGGGGACACAGGATCACCTTGACGTAGGCCCCTTGAACTAGCAAAAAAACCAGCGGGCTCTCCATTCACCAAAACTGAAAAGCAAAGAGTCGATATGCAAAATAGGATCCACTTTCTCCATTTAATCCCGAAACCCATTCTTTCCATCATGTATATCATGAAGTCCCAATTGATGTGATTGTATGCCTTCACAATGTCTAATTTGCATAACATACCCGAACAACCACTTTTAAGCCTGGCATCCACAGCTTCATTTGCTATAAATGAAGCGTCTAAAATTTGACGACCCCCTACAAAAGTATGCTGAGACTGAAATGATCTTGCCTATCACCTTTCTCAACCGAAGAGTCAACACTTTTGCAATTAGCTTGTACACACTACCAATTAGGCTAATTGGCCTAAACTCCTTTATATCGTTGGCACCATTCTTTTTTGGAAGCAAGGCCAAGAAAGAGGCTTTAAAGCTTTTCTCAAAATACATATTTGCATGGAAAAATTGGAAGACCTCCATAATATCCTCCTTTACAACTTCCCAACACTGCAGGAAAAAGGCCATTGAAAACCCATCGGGACTGTGAGCCTTATCACCCTTCATACTCCGTAAAGCATATAACACTTCCTCTTCTGAAAAAGACTGCTCGAGCAAGAATCTATCCTCATGCTCCAGGGTTTGAAATCCACCCCATCTAAATTGGGACACCATTCCCCACTTTCAGAATAAAGACGGCGATAGAAGTCCAATATACCCTCTTGAATTGCATCCTTATCCTCTAACAAAACTCCATCAACCGAGACCTTCTTGATCTAATTGCAGCCCTGTGAGCGTTTGCCATCCTATGGAAAAATTTAGTGTTTTGATCTCCTTTAAGCCATTGAACATGAGATTTTTGTTTCCAACTAATTTCTTCTTTTACCAGTAAACTTTCTAACTCCTTTTTAAGAACCCCTCTAAGCTTTTCCTCATAACATTTCAAACCCTCTGCTTTTTCATCCAAATTACGAATCTGTTCAAGAACATTATCGATTCTTATATTCAATCTGCCAAAAATATCCATGTTCCAAACTTTCAAATCTTCCTTCAATAATTTTAACTTCGTAGCCAATCTGAAACTAGGATTACCCATCAACTCATACGACCCCCATTTACTTTTTACCCATTCCACGAAACCTGGCTCCTTGAGCCAAATGTTTTCGAATCGAAAAGGGGACTTTCCTTTATTGATACCACCACACTCAAGAAGCAACGGAACGTGATCGGAAGTCACCCTAGGCAAACACGACTGCACTGAACTGCTAAAAAGATCCTCCCAATCCGAAGATACTAAAAATCTATCACTTCTTGAGAATTGACGACTTTCACTGTTCCTAAACCAAGTAAAATCCCCTCCACATAACGGAAGATCGACCAGTTCCAACTCATTTATCAAGTCATTAAAGCCTGCCAACGTTCTAGAGAAATATCAAGACCCGGATCTCTCCTCTTGAAAATGGATCGCATTGAAGCCACCACCCCCCAAATATACCAAGGAACTTTCCATCTCATATTAACTGCCTTAAGGTCCTCCCATAAAAAGTGACGATCAACGTCTGCACATGGGCCTTAGAGGCCGGAGAAAACCCCACAAACTATTATTTTCTACCAGCTGTAACAGACACGAGACAGAGCATTTCCCCCCAAATGAGTCCAGCTTCGTGAACAATCTCCTATCCCAAAAGACAAGCACCCCACCAGAATACCCTTCAGCGCCCAAATGCTCCCAATCTGCCCACCTACTACCCCCTATGTCGATAATAACACTGTTGTCTACTACATCCATTTTGGTTTCTTGAAGACACACAAGATGCGGCTTTCATCTTCTCATTGATGCCTTTATAGGTAATTTTTTCATAAAATAATTTAGACCCCATATATTCCAAGACAAAATTTTAAGATGCAGATTCAACAATTGCGTTTCTTCTTCTCCCCTTCTCTTCCTTGCCCTTTGGTTGCTCATAATTTACACTACAGCTCAGTAGTTTCAGTTCTCTCTTGCTTTTTACCCGAGCTCCGCTTTGTTTCTTGCTGCTTCCCACCATTGAAGACTTCTTTTTTTCGATCTCCAACAACAGCTCCACTATTCTATCTTCGAATCTTGCACACGATACTCCCAAAAATTTCCCAAATCTTGTTGCCCTCCTTTTCACCCAAATTGAAATGTCTTCACACATCTCCATGTCTGCAATAGGCTGAAAATCACAGATTGCATTTGGCCTTATCATGCCTATAGGTGTGCACTCCAAAGGAACCTCGCTGTCTACACCCTCGATCTCTGCCGACTGACAGAAGAATCCCCCTTATAAAATTTGTTACCGTTGCGCACCCCTTCTTGATAATCAGCACATTTCCCGAACAATTCTTCTGACGAAAATCTCTGTCAACGAACATGCTACACAATGGAACATGACATGCCTAAAAACCTTCAGGCTCTGCTCGCGAGCTCCGAACTGGGTCGGTATCGATGTTTCCGGAATCATCTCTCACTGAAGGTCCCGCACTATCCGAACACTCAGGCCTAGACGCCAAGTGGGTTTCGTAGTGACCTCTACCTGGTTATTGACGTAAGAATCCCTAGAACCCGACCCAGTACCCAAATCGATATATTTCCCCAAGTTAGCGTTGAAAAACGATTTGAATGGCCCATCAATAATACCCCCTGTTATCTCTTGGGCCTTCTGTCCTACTTTTATCTGATGATTTTTTTTCGGAGCCCAAGCAAATTTCACCCGACGCTTACCTTTCTGCCAACTTGGGCCCGTCTTCGCCCAAACCCCCCAGAAGCCTTTTACGTATTAGTCATAGTTATTAAAGGCGAGAGGTACTTTTTTAAGGTGAAAAGCGAGGCGAGAGGCGGGCGACAAAAAGGTGAGCAAGGCGATAAATTAGGAAAAATAATTTTAAAATATTACTCCCTTCATCCCTAAATTATTGTCTTGTTTAACCCGGCACACGGATTAAGAAAAAACAATTGACTTGATTATTAATATTGGTATAGTTTGTAGTTTCTTTTAATGCACATGTGTATGTTGCCCATAATTAAAGTAGGGATAAAAAGTAAGGGTAAAATGGTAAAAGTGATGTCCTAAAAAGTAAAGCTTCAAAAAAGACAATTATTTAAGAACGGACAAAAAATGAAAGCAAGACAATAATTCAGGGATGGAGGGAGTATATATTATAAAATATTTCATAAACTAGTTATAAATAAAATTAAATCCAGTAACTAAGCTCACAATTAATAATAATAATAATAATAACACTTATAGTTTAGTATTTATACCAAAAACTACATTTTTTTCATAAAAAATGATAGGAAACCATCTGATAAACCAGTCAACCATTCTCGGATCTCACCTCAGTTGGAGCCGGCGACCTTATCTGCGCAAGTCCGGCGAGTTTCCCCGGCAGCCAGAGAGGTTTCTCCGGCGGCCAGTGATTTTTTCAGCGAGATCCGCCTGTGGAAATGACACAAATCTGAACGTCTCCTCAAGGTGATGACCAATGTGGCCTTGCATTGGTCAAATATTGAGTTGTTTTGTCTAGATCTAGAAAAATATGTCCAGATCTAAAAAGAGAAAATTCCTGGTTAAAGGTACAAGGGTTTTAGGGCAAGTCACAAAGGCGTCGCCTTCGCACACCTCTCGCCTTGCTCCTAGTCGAAAGAGGCGAACGCCTCGACCTCGCCTTCAATAAAACGCCTCGACCTCGCCTTCCATAAAATGCCTCGCCTAACCAAAACTGAGGCGCCAATGCCTCGCCTCAGGCGACCAAGGCGAGCGCCTTTCATAACTATGATATTAGTCGCCTTAGAAGCGACACTGTATCTCCCATTCATTTTGAATTTCAAGCGTTTGTCCTCCCACGTGTTGTGCACGCCTCTTGTCCGGATTAAGAGTTTTTGTAGCTCTATCACACAATGCATGAACACTAAGCGCGTGACGCTCACTCCTCTCCCCCCTCCACACATTCCTCTGCTTACCAGTCCTCTCATCTCTACCATCTCCGCCGCCGCCGTCACCGGATTTCCTCCAAGGTTACAATATGCAGTCGCCTCCACCCATAGGGGAATCTCATACACTGCCTCGTTCCCCAATCCGAACCGACGGCGGTACCTTCTTCCTCTTACAATGGACGAGAATTCTTGCCACCTAAACTCCTTTCTAAGGTCCGTATCCTCATCGACATTATGAACCCTCCACATATATATCTCCAATTTTTCTAAAAACCTTCCTACCCCAAAGATGCAAAGGTAGTCCTAAAGCCCTAATCCATATTGGGTTCTCTACCTTCGAGATGACAACATGCCATTGGATTCATCGATCCAAAAACACAGGCTTCTTATCAAACACCCAATTTTTCTGGTGAATAAAACGACTTGCTTCCTCCTTCGAAGGAAATTCAAAGAGAAAATACTTCCCGTTCATAACCAACTTTCTCACTCCTGCAGTTTCCCATCGATTGTTAACCCATTTCTGCAACTCCAGCTTAGATGGAATGGGACAATCAGGATTCCCAATTTGAACCACCAGGCATCTGTCCAAAAACGACAAGGCCCCATCACATGAAGATTCCACTACTTGGTAAGTCTACATCGTGACTGTTCTCGGCGCACTGCAACATTCCACTAAATCTGGCCATGGTGGAATTTCCGCTGCCTCCTTGTACGACTTAGGCACACTCTTCTTTCCGGCATACGAATCCGACGCAAAACGCCTCATTTTCTCTGCCACAATACTCCAGCCAGCATCTACTTCGAACTCAGGAATACAGATCATACCCGATCTCCCTGTTCCTTTAACAGATAATCTAATGAACTGCCCTGCCT
The DNA here is from genome assembly GCA_016624345.1 of Platycodon grandiflorus. Taxonomy (NCBI): domain Eukaryota; kingdom Viridiplantae; phylum Streptophyta; class Magnoliopsida; order Asterales; family Campanulaceae; genus Platycodon; species Platycodon grandiflorus. The sequence continues at coordinate 41,999,680 of CM028362.1, read as the reverse complement.
CGTTTCTCTCTTTAGCCACAGTGACTTCACGAAATCTCTCTATCCTCTTCTCCCAGCAAAGGCCTTGGTTGATGAGAAACTGCTCAACCATCTACAAACCCACGTGTATTCATGACCTGAGAGGAAAACCTGGAAAGGTCTACCTAGAGATCTCTCCACCATTCGAAAAACCTCACTCTCCTTCTCAACAAATCTGTGTATATCGAACGTCTTCCTACCCACTTGAAAAATAATTCTGTCCTCCATGGTACAGTCAGATTCGACCAACTCCCATTGACCTGTCTTCTGCCCTTCCTTCTCACTTGTTAATTCCTTTATCAAATTATTTTTCCTTTTCCTTTTCCTTTTCTGTTAAATTGATCAGAAGTCGCAATGGTGAATGGAACGACATCTAGGTATAGTTTTTGTATTCTTTTTATATATTTTTTGTCATTAGCACAATTTACATGTGTTTCATATAATGAGCTCATATATGTAAACTAAGTCAAGTGAGCGAATTAGTACAACTTTAGGAAATTATGATGCGATTGTAGGTAAACATTTCCGCATTGCAGCATGCAAGATATGATTCATATCATATGAATTTGGAAACAGAAATAATCAGGTAGGTTATGAATTGGTAGATGGAAGTTAAGGATCAATCTAAATACGTCCAAAAAATATGTGAAAGCAATTACCACTTTATTCAGCTCTGATTTTGCATTTTCCCAAGGAATAATTATCTTAACACCAATGAAACTAATATCCCACTTCAGCCTCTTACGACTTGATAAAATGTATCTGTAAAATACAAAAAATAGAACTTAAGAGATTGTGATCAAATATAGGTATCAAAAGCAGAGATACGTAATCTAGGAACTAAATCCCGGCAAAGATCTCATGTGGAAAAGACTTACTCAGCTTTTGATTGTACTCGTGCTTTGACATCATTGATTCTGTTTAGCGATAATAAGACCTGTGAAATGGATTGCAGAGGTAACAATTGCCAAATTTCAATCTTTTTAAAAGAGTACAGCTAATAAACATGGCAATTAGAATAGATAACTTGACTCATGCTTAATGTTGGATGGGAGCAGTCAAGCAAATTTCAAAAGAAAAATGTTTACATCATTAGAGTGCATTTACATAATGAGGAAACATAAAAATAAAAAGGATTAGCTAAGGGAAACAAGCTCTCATATATAAAATTCAGGTACCATCTAGAAAGCTACCTAACAAAAGAAGACCTAGTAAATCCCACCTTGGAGAAGAGAAACACTTAAATGAGGCAAATGAAAGTATGACCATAAAAAGTCTACTCAAAAAAGGTTAAGCTTATATCTTGCATTTGCAGGACAGGAACAAAAACATTCATAGCTGCAGAGGACATCTAGGCACAACATCGCAACAGTAATAGGGTAAGTTGAATATGAGGCGGCAACTGTTTAACGAATAAAGTCTAGAAACATGTGGCTTTATGATTAAAGTGATATTATTGGTGGAATGTTTAAAACTCACGCTTCAACACTGGTAGAATCAATATCGAATAAGTTTCTAGGGCTTAGTTCGAATGTCAGTAATCCTATCCGGAGGAATGGCTCTTGGGAGAATATGTGTGAAGTGAAATGAACAAAAGAAAAGGGAGAGAAAGTTGGTTTTCAGCATGTATTTAATTGACCACAGGTCCACAGCAAAAGATCGGCACTAAACTTTTCCAGCAGAAAATGGTTATCTTTGGTCCCCATACGTTACTCACAATATATGAAGAAAATGGTTATCTTAATCATTTTCTTATATTCCCATTATTCAGCCATAGACTAGATGTCTGGTCAAAAGATTCTTATTGCCAACTCAATAATGTTGAGAACTTTCTTAAAGACTACGTCCTATGTCCTTGGTCATCAAGCTTAATTCCTCAAACAGGTCAAGAATTCAAATTTACCTTGAAGGGTCCATGACCAAGGTATCTCAACTCCTTGACCAAAACAAGCTTTTAACTCCAGAAGCCAAAAATTCCAGGGTAAATTTCACCTTTGTTGGGCCACACATCTCTAATTCAAATCTCCTCAGCGGGCCAATAAATGAAAACTGAGAGAATGGCCCCTCGATGTTAACTCCTCAGAATCTACTTTCCACAACTACCGATTGCTATCAGCTCAGCATGCAGGAGGCCCCCAGAATATTACTGGAGGGTGCCCTCAGCCCACCAACTGTTAACCAAGCAATCCATTAGGGATCTCCGGAACTTGAATATATTCAGTGCAGTCAGTGGCGGAGCTACATAGTGGTGAGTGCACTCAGATGAATGCACTCAAATTTGGTGAACAGGTTTATTTTTATTTTTTTCGGTTTGTTAGATAAGGTGGTTTCATTACGGGTAGCTTGTTTGCACAACAACTAAAACTTACATGGACATCCCTCACAAAGAAAGGCATGAATGAGTGTGGTTTATGTGATGACCTTGCTTTGGACCGAACTGAATGGCATGTGCCTGACCCCAAGTGATTGGGACTAAGGCTGAGTTGAGTTGAGTTTTTGAAAGAAGAATCTCTAACATCCCAAAACAGGAAGTATCACCCTTTGAGCGGAAGCAAGGGAATGATTGTACAAACAAATAGCAGAGCCCTTTATGCACATGATAATTGATACGGAGATACGTACCCTTTCTTGCAGAAATTTGAATGATTCTAGGACAGCATAAAGCTCAATGATATTTAATAAAAATGCTGAATCACACGTCACTTCAAGCGGCTCAATCATCACCTGAAAATAAATGTATGACCAGCAATCATCAATTGACTCTCCAGTTGCAGGTCTAGCACTAGAAACTAGAAAAATACTTGCAGCCAAGACAGCAAAGTCAAACAGGAATGGAAATAAATAACCTGTATGGATAGTTCACCCTCATGAATTACTCTTGGCACATCAATTTTTAAATTCAGAGACGGATTCTTCATTTGGGGAACATTCTCCTCAAATGTGGCCTGCAAACAACAAAGGGCAATCATTCTTAAAAACCTATATCACCAAAGAGACCACTCAAAAGAGAAAAATAATGACCAATACTAATTTAAAAAAATAAATCCAATACTAATACTGCAACATTATGAATTTCTGAGCACAAGTAAAGAAGACTGGATGATGAGTAGGTTCACTAACTCGAGCATTAGCAGACACTGACTTCATGACCAACAGAAGCATGCCATTAAGAGATAAAGTTAGGATTAATCAATAATTCATTTAAGTCGACAAGCACAGAAATAGAGTAATGATACTTAATTTTTTAGCTATGCTACTGAAAATGAGTTTCTGTAAACTTGATAGGGATCCACCATATGGGCAGTTACCTTACAAATAAAATCAGGTTTGATTCAGTGGGGTTTTAGTGACGAACTTTATATATTTCGGTTAACAATGGCAATAATTCATAATTACATGGTGGCACTTTTTTTGACTAACAATGAACATTTTCTCATTATTTGAAGTTTTATGTACCTAGATATAGTTTGAACTTCTGAGGATGACTTAATATGCAATGCACGTTCACATGGGTTAGTTTGACTAAAGTTTGAACACCCTACATCTTAACTCTCACTCAACCAATCTCTAACCAACCACCACAAAATAATGGTCAGAAAGCCAAGCAAAAATGAATTTAGTTAAGCAGCGACCGATTTCTGGGGAGTACAATCCTCCTGAGTAGCGAAAGCCATGAGAAATTCTATACTAGTTAGATGCCAGAATGAAATAGGCAAATAGAGCATTCGACAATTGCAAAATAAACTGAGAATGTGTAGCACCCAAGTGGCAAGCCAAAGTATACATTTACAAGAGATGGCTGCTAGAATCCAGATCAATTAAAATTAGCAGATATGCATAAAATTTCCAGCTACAGTCACCTTAATATCACCCTTATTGAATTTACCTTCAGTCATGAATAGGGTCCAGGAATTTGTTACTATCATCAGTTATAATCATGAAAAAAAATTCTTTGAATTAACATTTAGTAAAGAAAATTCACCATGTTAGATATGGTAATTTCAACAAAGCCTAATATTAACGATATCAGGCTCTAAAATGAAAAGAAGAGAATTTCAATCTAGATTCCTAATTCTAGGCCCCATCCCGTAGATCACTCCAATGCTTTGAGTACTAGGGACCCACAGCCATCCATTGCAGCAGATCCTTTCATGAGTGCAGGGGCGGAGTGGGGGGGGGTGAAGCACAGTGAAAGGTTGAATTCAACTGATTCTTTTTCGAGATATCTAAATCGATATCGGATAGGATAAATGGCATTTAAAGTAGTCTTCTTAGCTTGAAGAGGTTGGCCGTTCCAGAAAGGACGTAGGAGTACCAAATAGAAAACTGAAAATAAAAAGTACTTCTTACTCTATCGCGAGTCAAAGATAATTGGTCTGTGAATGTCTTCTTCTGGGGTTAACAGAAGGACAGCGACATCCATCCTTAGTCACATACTGAAGCCCACTCTGACTACTATCTGCCACGAGGCTCAGAGAAAGGTAAATCAATGGGAGATACCTATTTGGACAGATAACATTTGTAAGGGAAACAGAATTTCGCTCACTTGACAGATTTGTTAATCTTTGCTCGTCTATGGCATATCTTTTCCAAACAAAACTTAAGTCGCTTCCAAACTAGAACCTGGGAAACTCGGAGACCAACCAAAGAAGCGAAAGAATTGACAATGACAGCAAAACAGCTGCCCCTTAGCCCGCTGCTCATGACGTGCTACGGAACCTCCATCATGCTGGGGGACCAAGCAGGCATAGCTAGTGGCATAGGAGACGACTTAGCATCAGCCGCTTCGTGCTGTTCAGGATGATGAGATAAACTTTACATTACGAGGGGAGGCATGTCAATTTCTCTCTATCCTGATTAAAAGAAAGGAAGCTGAAAGCCTTCTTTCCAGCAGAAAGGAGAAGCGCTGGGAAAGAGCTACCCTAGGCTAGGCATAGGAGGTTCCCAATATTAAGAATAGAAGTTCCTCCACAGGTACGAGGCCAAGAAAATACGGAATATTGGGAAAGCCTTGAATTGGTACCAGCAGGCACAACCACAAAAGGACAGTAAGAAGAAGAGAAAGAAGAGCTCTTATGAGAGCTGCTCAATCCAAAGTTCTTTCCATTTTGGAAACAAAGTTGCCTTTCTTTCAGGAAGGGTGGTATGGACCCATTTGAGTCAATAGAAGCAGAAGCATTCTCCACTTGTCCCAGAAAACCTTCTACCATTCTCTCTCTCTCTCTCTCTCTCTCTCTCTCTCTCTCTCTCTCTCTCTCTCTCTCTCTCTCTCTCTCTCTCTCTCTCTCTCTCTCTCTCTCTCTCTCTCTCTCTCTCTCTCTCTCTCTCTCTCTCTCTCTCTCTCTCTCTCTCTCTCTCTCTCTCTCTCTCTCTCTCTCTCTCTCTCTCTCTCTCTCTCTCTCTCTCTCTCTCTCTCTCTCTCTCTCTCTCTCTCTCTCTCTCTCTCTCTCTCTCCAAACTCTTCAAACTAATAGTCACCGAACGGTGATTGAACAATGAATAGTAACGCAACAAGGTGAAAAGTAGCTACTCCTCCATCAAAGTAATGTCAATACATCAGTTTCTTGGATAAAGGAACGTTAGACTCAAGTTGTTTGTCAATCCTAGGTCTTGGTGCGAAATTATTTGCTTCAACTTGATGTGGAGTAGCACAAAACTCCCAATTATCCATGAAATACAGAATCCAGTGTAGAACTAGAGCATGAAAATACAAACCCTAGTTATAATGACTTGCTTGTTTAATGGATTCATCATCTCAACAGTATTGATTGACGCAGTGATGACAGCAAACTCCTCCCAAATCATGCAGTCAACAGAAGTCCCCTCAAAAATCAACTCAGCAATTGGGCAATCAAAGCTCCTAGGAGAAGGGAAAAAAAAAAGCATTGTCAATGTACGAGTCAACAAAGAGTTTCATCAAAAGAGTCAAGCTGAAACATCAGCAAATGGCCGCTTGGATATATTATCAATTAGAGAAATATGCAATTATCAAACCAATGTATGTAAACTGCAAACCGTAGCAAAATAAATTATTTTTTTTAAAGTTATGTAGAGGAGAACTTTCAATTTGGCTATAGGTCTAGGGATTCTCTTTTTTCTTCTTCTTCCTAGATTTCAGATGTTAATAATAGATGTAGAAAGATAGCAGATAATAGCAACCTGATCGATTACTAGTTTGCCCTTAAAATTGTGCGAGAACATAAAACATCCTCCAGGTTTCGAACATCCATCAATCAAAGGCACTTATGTGGTACTAGATTACAGTTGACATTATATGCGAGACTTTGAACTTCAATACCTTACATGAGATGGTGAAAAGTTGAGGGCAACCCATTATAGTTTAGCATGTATCCTTTGCACAACCAAAAGGTGGATGACAATGCCCTTTTCCTGTTTCCAATAAATATGAAATCATAGGCTCATTTCCACTTTATTCCATTACTAACCCCATTCCGCTACTGCATACCAAAACGTGATATAAGAGGTGATGTTTCCCCATTCTCAAGAGGAGTGTAGTTGAAATGGCTCAGCATATCCTCGTAACAAGTTATTAACACATTCCATGGAGATTAACCAACAAGAGAGAAATTTCAAAAACTTGTTGCATTACAGAATGCAGCGAGTAGTAAATGAAAAAAGAAATTGGGAGCACCAATTGCTATATTAACTTGTGCTAGTAAGTACTCCCTCCCGTCCCAATTAAAAAGGTACATTTTGACTTATTGCGCAATTAAGAAAAAGGTTGAAAAATCACTAACTCTTAAAGTACCTTATTATTGGGTGGCCACAATGTCAAGTTCATTTAGTTGATATGACATGATTTCTCTCAACCACATATTCACAGGGCATCAACGACATTGTGTTAAACATAGTTCCTAAATGGGAAATGCACCTCTTCAATTGGAACAAACTAAAAAAGGAGTGTGTACCTCTTCAATTGGGATGGAAAGTATTTACTAGATAAGAGAGACTGATTCTGCGTCATTAAGTAAGCAGACAAGTTTAAAGATCAAATTCAGAGGACAATTATGAAAAATATCATGTGAACGCAAAAGTATTGTCTCGGATGGGATATTAATATTGTGTTTCAGAACAGATATCCAAAAGAAAAAATAAAACCATGGACAAATAGAAAATCACCTCATGGGACAGAAAGAGTGCTTTTTCCAACCATATCCATCACGATAGGTGAAGGGAGAAAACTCTAAAGATTAAACATCCCTTTTTCCATATAGAACAAGTATATTTTATTGGTATGAGAAGAATATGGACATAACAGAAGACGAGAAGTCAATCTTACAAGAGGAAATTGGAAAAACAAGAAACAAAACGAAAAACCAACACGTATAGAAGGCCAGTCATAAATTAGGCACCCCCTTATGATGTGTAGCTGTAATGGATATTTCGGTATTCTGAAGATAAAACATCCTGAAACTTGTTTGGATGGACTAAAGAATGCACAAAAAGGTTCAGTTCTACTTCACATTCTCAGCATTTGTCACCAACAAGAAACTATTTTCCTCCTTTAAAGATAATTGTTCCAAAAAGAATACAAGAAGTGATCCATGCTATAAATTGGGTGCCACGACAAACAACATAGAACAGACATGTAGAAATGTGCCATCTCAAACACACAACTCAAACTTTCTCACGTGAAATGGATCTGCCATTTCACCCAATTACTTTCGACAGAAAATGAAAATTCAAGCAGACCTCCATATCTCTACTGAAAGGTTTTCAACATGAAATTCTCATACTTCACAAAAGAATGATCGTAAACAACATATCAATTGAGCGTCCATTACCTCATAGATTTTAATCAAAAACCAACTTGAGTGCACATGTGAGATCTAGCCTGAGGAAACTAATAGAATCAGCCATTGCACAAGGAAACCTGATGTAAAAAGCCACCAAACCCAAGGTCACTAGGCAATCTGAACATACATCCTTACGCTCATCATCTTCACAACAAATATCATAACTAAAACATGCCCTCCAAGTAAAATGCCTATTAAAGAGATCTAGACACGCAAGATGCCTGATTTACTTTTCCAACCATATTCATCTTACTACCTTCATCCACATGTCTTCAACCTAGGAAAGTCTTAACAACAAGCGCATAGATCAACGGGTAAGGGGAGTTGTTCTACCTTAACCATAGGTCTCAGCCTATGGGAACGCAACTGTGTTAAAAACTCGTTGGGAGAGCTTGTACCGCCACTTGTGGTCCTAACCGGCTCAGGAGATTAGTCTTGGGCTTTTCAGGCTTGGGGAAACCTTTGGGAAACCAGAAAAAAAAAAAACCTACGAAAGTCCCCAATCTACAAATGATTTTTGGATGAATTGCATGTAAATATAAGGACTGCTCAGATCCAGCACTAAGTAGGCATGGTGTTGTCCTCAAAATAAATACAGGAACTTCAGTAAGTCTATGGTTAAATTATTCAGGATGTGGTATCTAGAGAAGCATCAACCACACTTGTGTCAGATCCTTATTAGTTAAGACTGCTCTTATAGTAATGATAAGATAAAAAGAAAAAATATCATACTTGTTGTGCAGGGTTGTAGAAATCTGACGTATGCTCAACTTGACCGAAGACAAAAGAAGTTCATCACTTGCAGTAGCTTCCAACGAAGGCATGGGATGGAACTTTGTTGCCTCGTAAATATCCTGTAATAACAGAAGTCAAATCTTTTCACCTAAAGTAGCCTATAATCAGAGGAAATAAATACATATGCATATACCTTGATTACTTCATCAGAAACAACACCAGAAAATTGGCTAGAATCATCAGTTCCTCCAGCACCAAGCATTCCACGGGACAGCCAGTTCAACCATCCCCGGGGCTTGGTAGTTGTATGCTCATCATATAGTGACTTATCAACAGTTATATCGGCCCCAACAGTTCCAACACCGGAAGAGCTTGCCAGGAGTTCCTGAAAATTCATTTTTTCAAAAGTGAATATGATTGCACAGGCTAAACAATAGATTTACAACAGCAAAAGCATCTACCTGAAAACACTTACACTTCCCAGTATAACAAGAGAATCTCTCCGAAAAAGTTAGGAAATTGGAAAGAACAAAAGAAGCAAAAAGAAAAAGAAAGAAAAACTTAAAGAAAACATTAACAAAAAGCAAAAGTCTGTGCATCAAACCTGTGACCTCCAAGTCAAAGTAACGCAACATATTACTGCACCATTATCCCAAATAAAACAAACTTACCATAATTATGTATAAGAAGCTAACACGGTAGTTGACTATGATCATATCATACCTGTAGCTCACGCTCAGCAGCAGACCTGTAACTCAAGATATCATCTATATCAGATTCTTTCTCGATTTGCTCCAGCTTCCAGAGAATATCTTCCTCAAGCAGCTGACAATGATGGTTGAAATAAGTAAATAATAGTAACAATATATAGGTAATGTCCTTCTTTTCGGTTACTATTCCCACTTACTGGAAAGACACGATTGCATAGCCTATACAGCATAAAATGCAATATGGCAATTAACCTCCTATGTTCAGTAAATCAACTATTTGTAATTTCGATAACAGGAATATATGATGCATTCAGAGTTGTTAGTTCCACATATTATCTTACAATATTGTATTTCAGCAAAAGAGATCTTAGTGAATCTGTGGTGTGATGAACACGCATGCTACTAAACTTGTTTAAAGTGCAAACTGTACATAGGACGGGATTTAAAAACCTGTAGTGACAAGTAACTTTAATGGACAAACCATTACATGCAAACATGGAGTCTAACATGTTCAACAAATCAAACTGAATGCAGAATGCATCCAAAAGGTTGAGATCTCTTGACATAACACGTAAAGACCCAACTCTACAAAGCTAAATTACATAAATACCCCTCTACTAACACCGTCCAAACCGTCCAAAACAAGCTCGAGGAAGCAGCAGACAATGATTTCCGTAGCCTGCATATGTTTTCTCCCATAAGTAAGGGGTTGCTCTACATAGACCACTTCCTGTAATTCACCAGAGAAAAAGTATTCCTTACATGTAACTGGTGCAAGGGTCTGATTAGAAGCAGTCAATGATATCAAAAGACGAGCAGAAGTCAATGAAGCTACAGGAGAAAATGTGTTATTGTAATCTACACCACACCTGAGTATAACCTTAACCTACAGTTCTAGAAGGTGTTCTTCCTTATTGAAACCACCCATATTCAATTGTATTAGGAACCTCCATTGTGTGAAGTTAGACCCATCAGCCTCCAAAATGAACTCAATCAGCCTAGATTGGGTGGATACAACGATCATTTTGTCCCACAAATTTCCCATCGTCCGTCATTGCAAATCACAAACTAGTACCCAAGTAGTTAATCGATCTGTCAAAAAACAACAGCAGAACTGATTTAACCAATCTATCCAATCCTAGATTAACTAACGTCACAACCGACCACTGATTTGATCAATCTATAAAATCAGTCCTTCCAGATTAACTAACATCACAACAGACCTCACAGATTGACCAAACTGTCAACCTGACTCCTCACATTCACCAAATTCTTAACCAGACCCTTAAGTTCACAAAATCCTAACACAAGAAAACCTTGAAACGAACACTAGCAACACAAACCACTCGCCCATCAAATCCGAGAGTTAGGGCACAAAATCAATCTTCAAATGCCACCCTAACCTGCGGATGTGTCAGGAACAATATTAATTCCCCCGGAAAACCTTGAAACGAACACTAGCAACACAAACCACTAGCCCATCAAATCCGAGAGTTAGGGCACAAAATCAATCTTCAAATGCCACCCTAACCTGCGGATGTGTCAGGATCGATATTAATTCCACCGGCAACCACTACTACTAGGGTTGCCTCCTCCTTGTGAGCAAAACCCTAGTCAGATTTCATTTTCGATCTCCCTAGGCCACCTTAACCAAACATAAATGGTTATGCTCTAGTTGTGTTCAACGTCTGTGCATAAAGCCAACGCTGAGGTGTTTGAAGCCTCATCTAGTCGGTGTGTATCAAATCATACTGCTCAGATATCATGTGAGTCAGAAACAGTAAAAAGAAATAGCAGAGAGTTCGATCAGTGTAGAGAGAGACACAAACATGAGTCGTACATGTGTATTATTAGTTTTTATCCCAGCACATCAAAGACTTAGGTATATTGTATCTAAAGTCTACTAAGCTCAATTACATAAATACAACATACCAACAATAACAAACTTAATAATGTTTTTCATATCTTTATTTTCACATCGGGATCTGCCAGAGGGAGACTTAAGAAAAGAGTGGACTTTACAACAGATGTCCGTCGATGAATTTTCCAAAAATATTTGTAGCAATTGACAGATTTTGGAATAGGGATTGGGGGTAAGTTACCAATTTCAGTTGAGCAGTGTTCATAACAGTCAATTATCATGAGTGCGTAGGAATAGCAGTGGTAACCCTTATACATACATACATACATACATACATACATATATATATAAATATATATATATATATATCATAAACCCGATCACTGAATAGTGGCAGCTTTGAATTAAGAAAAAAAAAACTTTAAGTTAGGCAATATCAAGCTGCACATAATTTGTTTATCTTCAACCTCATAATCTCAACATCCAACGTTAAATGCGCGAAGTTGGTCAAACGATAGAATGAATTGTTACTCGTGACAGTGTAGCAAATAGGAAATAACAACTAGGAAGAACAATTTTGGTGGTCATGAATAAAATATCTGCACCTGCTCATCCCGAAGACATTCCAATTTCGTCTTGTACAACTTAACATACTTTCTGCGTTTGTGTCTGTTTAAGAAGAGAAAAGACATGTTTCAGTAGTTACACAAGAATACCTATGATGGCCAAATATTCAATGAAAGCCACAAGCTAAGAAATATGCAATCAGTAAGGACATTTGAACAATTTACTATAGTAACCATAAAATTGGAGGATCATTAACACTCATACTCTTCCTACTGGTTCTGCTCATACCCTCCTCTTCCCTCTTGACGGTCACACTAAAATAGTTGTACAACATACACCTAAGAGGACTTTTTCCCCCCTCTCCTGGCACATGAGCAGTACCTAAAACTTAGACATTTTTTGAAGCCAATATGTCCACCACACTGTTCAGAATTGTGGGTTAAGCTTATTAGCAGCAGCAGAATGTGTAGCAGAAACTGAGTAGAGATGAGAAGGCATGTGAAAAAGGAAAGATAGACATATAGGCAAGGTGTCAAACTTTATCGAGTGATCTTTCAATATATCACTTAATACATCCCTAAAATTTTGGTCCCAATACAAAATATCCATATATTGCTACTAGGATTTTCACAGCTTTCGCGATAAATTTGCAACTTATCAAGACATATCGTCATATATATATATATATATATATATATATATATATATATATATATAACCTCGTATTATTTCATGGATTTATCAGACATACCACAACATATAATATGTTGCCCATATTCTTATACATCTGAAGTCTTGTTTCGAAAGAAAAGTTAATGTGGAGCCCATTCCAAAAGGGAAATGATTTACTTAGTAGTTTCTACTATATGCCTCAATATTTCATTTATTTGAGACTAATTTGCTCAATTATATGCTTTCAAGAGGTTCATCCATATTATTTCATGATAGAGCGTGTTTACAGCACATCTCGAATATGCAATTTATTTGCAACATAAAGCAATTTGTTAATATCCCGACATAATACTATAGATCCAAGTTGAGATGATGATCACATCCAAAATCCTTTCACCAAGTTACTCTCGATCAGAGGGGCTGCTCAGCCACAAAGATCGTACAATATAGAGAAAAAATCATGTTGTCTTAAACGTATTGGGATGGTAAGAAGTATAAAATCAAAATGACATCCAGCAAGAAAGGCCATCTTATTACAAAGCAACGAGATCAGAACAGAAATATCCTGATTAGCAACGCAATGACCATATAAAAGCATGCTAAATTGTTGACATTCATGAGTGACAACAATTACGATAGTCTTGAATAAACAATAAACTTACAGCCGTTCTCCAAGGTACTTCCAAGAAGATTTCCTCAATCTTTTACGAACATCGGATAGGACAGCTTGCTGCGCATAATGCCACCACGCTATTTGCCATCCCTTGATTCTCTTTGATAAAGGACTCCACCAAGGACGATAACGTCCATACCTACAGCATTCAAAGAGAACACCAGCTCTCAGAGAGTGCAAGAGTTTGACAGTTGCAGATGATTGTGTAACAGGCCACAGCTGCTTGGCTGCCAACCTAACAAGAACAAGTAGACTAAAAGCAATTCAAAATAAACAAATAAAAATGAAGAACAAAACCTTGTCTAGACTCATATACCCATCCACGTAAATGTTCTTTTAACCAAGTCAAATAACAGACCCGGATAAAGGATTTGCTTCACCTCTCAATATCAAAGTTTCTCCAAGCTCCTTTGGAGTTTTCAACTCACACAAACAGTAATAATCCATGATGCCTTCGTGTATCTAATGTATGAATATTATATTCCAAGAAACTATAGGACTAGAAATAATGGCTTTGATTGATTCCCAAACAGTTCAAAGTACCCAAGCCACCTGATTTACGTAAACTTACCTCATCCAACTAACTCTATTAAGAGTCCTTTTAATTACTCAACCAAACATTTGAAAATTCCAATTATGTCACTTCCACGTCTTGACAATTCTTCATCTATTTCCTTTCCTGAACAACAAAAAACCTAAGGAGTACCTCTAGATGCTCCAGCTGCTTTGGCTCAATGAGATAGCAGGAAAGAAACCTAATCACACATCCACAGAGGGTGAAAACATTAATCCCTAGAGATTCTAGCATTTCATTTACTCTAAATGCATGTAAGGACCAAGAATTCCACTCCTGCCAAGATTCAATTCTCTTTCCAATCAAAATAAGATATCAGAAAGCCAATTAATGAGTAGCAGGGCAACAATGACCAAATTATATCGAACTTACGTATCTCTCAGCCGACACGTACATAAGTAATCACATAGAATCAAGATTTGTTGCAGCTGTACGTCATTCAGGGACATGACCTAACATAATGAAGCACGCAACTAAATATTCCAGTAAATCTCAAAAAGTAGACGTATTGAGAAGTTATTTGGGTGAAGGTTTCCCTTAAAATATTGAACCAACCAAATCAGTTAACTCGACATTAACAGAATATTGCGGAGCATTGTTCTCGAGTCTTCCTGATCTGTTCACCTGTAATAAAATAAAAGTAGAAAGTTGGCCAGTATAAATTTCATGATAAACCTAATACAAATCATACTAATATGACTGCCATAAAAGACTTTGATAAAAGGAAATTCCAAATGCAAACATGACTTGAATGGAGAAGAGAACAAATAGGGTTAACATGCATAGGATGTTATCAAGCTTTCTTACAACAAGAGACATGGAGACATCAACTGGAGCCAGCAGATTGTACTTATCGCTTTGAAATCTTGCACTGCCCCGGGGCACTGAATCTTCAGCATTGTCAATACTCATGAAATCAAGGGTTTCATGGAAGGTGCCACAATATATTTCCAACCCTTGAATCTCAACAAGTTTATTGACCTGACCATCCCTCACCTTTAAGCTAGCAAAACCAATAAAATAGAAAACACAATTAACAGATGTATGTTCTATCAATACAAATCAAATTATATAAATGCAAAAATGGATCATAGATAGACAGACAATTGTTTATTCCTAAATCATCGACAACTTTTATATGTGATTGGTTTTAGAGAGTGTTGAATGGCTGCTTGAAGTTCTTCAACTCTCGTCAAAGAGCTTGGAGTTCGAGGATAACAACTAGTATATGGGGTTTTTGTGGGTTTGATTGGGGAGTGTAAGCTATGAGATATTCTACAGGCCAATGCACATTTAAGAGGTCGATTTCCACTAGGGTTGATACATTCTTGTTCGGGCTGGAGTATGAGGGTGCGTTTTCAGGATTGAACCAGGAAGCTGTCATAAAACCCTTGCCTAATTGCTCAGGTTCAAACTTTTGGATAATTCGCTATTAGTTAATTTGGTTTTTACATCCACAATTTCTTAAATTAAGTTCAAGGTAGAGGAAATGCCAGTTCATAGTTGGTGGGCTTTGTGATGATGAGGAAGCAGGAAGACCTTAAGGTAAAGCACAAGTTTGTATGGGGAAGTTTGCAAACAAAATTGTGAGTAAAAGTCAATACTCCATGAGATTACTTTCGTTTTTCTTTCTATTGATAGGCATATATATATATATATATATATATATATATATATATATAAATAACAGCACCAACAGGGTTGCAACCCATGTACACAGGAAGTATAAAAAGCCAGGCGACCAAAAGAGACCTATACTGAAACCAGATTGTGCAACAAATCCTCATAAGTGTCAAAATAACTTGGCATCAACTCCATAATCCAAAATAACTTGCTGAAGATAGATGCCTTCAACCTATCTACAGACAATACTTCGTCCTCAAAAGCTCTAAGGTTTCTCTCCCTCCAGATTGTCTATGACAAACATAATGGTGCTGTGTGCCAACTACTGTTGCTCCTCCTGCTACGTTCGTATAGGGACCAGCGTAACAGAAGCTCCTTCCCCTACTTTGGCATAGTCCTCCAAACTCCAAATAGCGCAAGAAAGAAATCCCATAGATGTCTTGCCACCAGGCAGTGCACTATTAAGTGATTGACGTTTTCCACTTGCATGCACGTAAAGAAATCCCACTTAAGTTGAACATGATGGATAAATAGAAATGTTTCATTTTCTATTGTTTGGCAATGCAAAGAAGACGGGAGAGAAAGTCGATCAATACATGTAATTTTCAATGATACCCTTCCACTTAACTTTGTACAAGGACTGATTACCATCTACATCAATGCACTAAGTTACACAAAATTTTATAAGCATGATCGCATATACAAATAGCCCGCTGAACACCGAGAAAACATTAAACAAAGAAAGCAAAAAAAAGGAACTTGCGACATAGGAAACAAAAAATATAGACTACGATTTCTTGTATTTGACAAAGATAGGAGCATATATTGATGTTCATCTATCCCTCCACTTTTCCCTTATACCAAACATTACACTATATGTAAAAATGTTTACTAAAGTATGGTAATTGGAACATATCTGAGCAGGAAAGAGAAATAGAAAAAAGGCAAAGAACAAGATTGCAATTGGCACTCGTTGTTGAGAGTGTTTCTCTGAAGAGGCCTTTTCTAAAGAAGAGATAAGACTGAAGTTATTTGAGATGAAAAGAGATAAAGCCCTTGGCCCCAATGGTGGTTTTATGTTGTCTTGTTGCCTGGTAGTTAAGGTGATCTGTAGGAGAGTCTTGTCTAAGTTCAAGCTCACGCATGCTAATGTGAGCCTGAGTTCTAATATCCTTACTCTCTTTCCTAAGAAGGACAAATCCATTGTAGTTACATATTCCAACAGATAAGCCTTGTGACTAGTATGTCTTTGTGAAAAATACTTTCTAAGAGTTTAACTTCAATGGGGTTTTCTTCTTGGGGGATGGGGTGCTGCGGGGCTGTTCTATGGGAGACGAGATCAATGATTTAGAGATCTTTTTTTGGTGATGACAAAGAGAATCAGGATTTATGGATGTGTGATATTTTTGTGGTATAAAGGAACATTTGGAGGGAGGTAGGAATTTTAGGGATCATCTGCAGATTCAGAAAAGGATACAGTTTTTCATTTGGCTCTTTATGGTCTTCAGGGCACCTTCTTGGGAGTCACCGCTTAGGGTTTTATGCAGGGATGGGAAGGCTGTTTTTCTTCGTAAAGAATTTAACAGTCTGTAGTTTTTCAATCTTTTTCCACTTGCTCTGATGAAGATCCCTTGATCACATTGTACATTCTTTACTCTTTCTATTGAATATAATTTCCTCTTTCAGAAGAAAAGGGGTCATCCAAGCAACTGCCCCATAAGCACCTACTTTTGAAAAGGTTGTGCAACCAACAGGTGATGAATTTTCCAGACAAAAACATTTCCAAAAATACATTCCTACCAAGTGCTGGGCAATTGTCAGTTGTTATAGAGTTTACAAGAATAATAATAATAATTTTGAAAAGGGTCAAGAGAAATAACTAAAAAACCAAAAAGAATACAAAAACCCCAGTTCCGTATCATAAAGTATAGTTTATAAAGCTAATTATCCCAAACTGGGTCTATTTTGGAAAAGGCCACCAATCTCGTGTTGGCTGGTGAACAATCTCGTGTTGGCTGGTGAAATACGTCCTAAACAAGAGGATTTTACTTTTGGTTAAGAGTGGAGGGGGTTAAATAGAAGGGGAAGGCGAACGGGTGACTCTTGTTGACTTCATGGCAAAAAACGTTATGAAGTAAATCTTTACAGTTTGTCATAGTCTATAAGAACTTCAAGTTAGCCTTTCTACTTTGAATGTACTATATCCTTGAACATTTCAAAACAGCATCAGCTAGGCAATGCCTGGCTAGCCACTTCAAAAATAATCGCAAAAGCCCCTCGGATTCAGAATTACTAAGAGAATACAAAAATCCAAGAACAAGAGCTGAAGTATGTATGGAGAAAGCTTTTTAATCTATTTGAACTATAGAGATGGAGAGCAAGCAAGAGATACCCGGTAAGATTTTGTTTCATTGCTGTCAGACTGGAAAACTTCAAACCAAAAAGAGTATGTGCCTGGCAAATATTCAAGTAATTTCATTAATTACTTCAAAAAAATCTGCAAAGAAACATTTGTAACCAAAAAAAAATTGGCGAAAAAAATGTGGTGATAAATATGATGGGAAAAACTATAAAACCCAGTCATCCTCACTAATGTTGTGTCTTTTGCCTCTAGACGTAACTCCTTGGGTAATCTTTTGAAAGTGGAAGAACGGATCACTACAAATGGTAGCAAAGGCCCAAAGAAGGCCCACATGGCCCCAAGCAGAACCCAAACACCCATCCACCAAATAGGAGTTGAATACTGCCAATGAACTCAAATATGATGGTGGTGAAATGATAGCATAAACTAAGGAATTTCCTAGCAAGGACCCATAGATGAAGCTGATATCCCTATAACATCCGACTTCGGCTGTTTATTTCAAAGTATCCTGGCTTTTATGCGCTACCTTCTGCTTATAGTAACTTCTTGATAACTGTCACGGGATTGGAGGCGCGCATCATTGCATTAACCACACCAACCATATGATGTTAAAAGTGAATGAAAACCATAAATTTTGGGAACTTTTAATGATTCTAACCATCTGCCTCATGAATATAGAATTCAGACTTAAAAGGTCATTCTTCCCCTCACTGGAAAATTCCAAACTGCTTAAGAGGTATGACTAATAGAAAATAAAGTGTTTGTTACCAGGAGAGAAAATGGAACTGAAAAATAATTGAGAAAGAATCCCTAATTGGGAAAGTTTAGGATGGATAACAAAACAGAACAGAGAATGTATGGATGAAGTGACAGGGGAAAGGGATAATTTAACAAACAAATGAAAAGATGGCAAAATACCGAGTCAGTTGGCATATTGCGATACGCGACATGGAAATTTCTGATGGAGACTTGGATGCCGTCCAGAATCTAGAGAACATGAACACAGGAGCTATCAGTCTTATTTCAGTTTTAAACAAGATTAAGCCAGATACTCAACAGAATACACGACAAGTTAACTGTAAAATGCAAATAAGCAAAGAAATGACGAAGTTTTTTTCGCAATAAAGCGGCACTAAAACTGGGGTTACCTTTGCAGTAAGGTAGGAAAGAAATGATTTTCCAGCCTGATTATCTGCAAAAACCCATATAGTCAAAATGGAATCTTTATACTAGCATCGAAAAATCAAAGCCTCTTTTGTTATTATTTTTATTTTTATTTTTTTATGATAAAAGAAGAATTTTGTTATTAGATCAAAAGAGGAAATACAAAGATAGCAAACAAGCCATGGGCTGAATTGAAAAGGTGGAAAAGAAAAAATAACAAAACAAGGAGAGCAAAAGAAAATCATGAAGAACTGCCCTCCAATCCCTCGCAAGATCAGCTGTGGGCACTCCTCTAAAAGCCCTTAAAGCTGAAGCCCAAAGAGAAGCATAAGAAGAAATCTTTCTCCCTCAAAAGAGAGATGGTCAAGACCTGATCATGAAAAATGCGAGAGTTCATGTTGGTCCATATGCTCCACGACATACTAAACACAGCACTGCCACAAAATGAACATCCTTGTTTCTCACAAAACCCATATACCTGACCATGAATAAAGCCTCCATCAAGCCAGGGCTAACCCAATTCTCTGTGAATATCAAATAAGAATCACCACAACCTCCAAGCAACCAGACAATGTAGGAAAGGCGCTCACATATCTCATTATGTCTCCAACATATCACACAAACATTTGTGGAGTTGGCCTTATTTAGCCTCCGCTTGTGACGTAAATTGTTAGTATTCAACCGGTTGAGCAAGAGAGACCAGGCAAAAAGCCTTAAGCTTGTAAGGGACCTTGGATTTACAAATAAAAGTGGCTATCGGAAAATCATGAGGTATACCAGATCTATTAAGGAATTTCATGAAAGAATTGACCGAAAAGAGATTATAGGATACGAAATCTAAGACCTAAAATCGACCTGAACAAAAGGATGGAAAGAAAGAAGCTAATCAAGAAAAACGAAGACATCTTAAGCATCCCTATCATTCAAATACCTGGAAGGTGGAAACTCCAGGAATAATTGCTACCCTCCCAAACAACAAAATTAGAAATAGGCTCGGTAGAGAGTCAGTACAACCCAGGAAAAGAAATGTTAAGAGGGAGAATTATTGTTTGAATTTACAATGCTCCTACTCCCCCTCTTCTCCCAACCAAACAACCCAAAACTAGAGTCAGTAATTCAAGAAAAGAAATTAGGATACAAAATGGGAAATATTGTTGATAGACAAAAGCTATACACTTTTGAACAAGGAGTCCACTTTACAAAGACAGTAAGCACCAAGACCAAACCAAACAACATAACAAACACATCAGGAGATGACAATAAGACAATCCCTGCTAAGACCCGCTAGAGTAATCCCTTGAAATGCCCCAAGGCTTACTCCAACGAGAGGCTACTAAAATCAAACACTCCCACAATAAGCTAAAAGATGCGCTCTTGCTGTTGGGCACTCTCAATAAAATCAGTATTGAGTTTTCAATGAACCATTGACAAAGCAAGACTAAAATTTTTTAGAAAATTTTAGCTTGTAAAAGGAAATTTTCATTGGAAATGGCTTGGGAGATTAAGAACAAAAAAAATCACACAAGGATCGACAAGAATAAAAACACAAGTCACAAGATTCAAGCCTTTCTATCCACTTACCAGTACAGGAATCAAAGATTGAAAATGATTTGAAAAAAAAAATGAAATCCAAGAAGATGATTGCTCATCCGCAAAGAAGATATCAGATAGGGGGCCGATGTGAAGAAGATACCCGAAAGAGATGAGGAAACACAAAACTGAAAGGTATACCCGCAATCCAGGAATCCCCTTAAACCAAATATGAATGCCTTTACCCACTCTAAGAAGTTGGAAAGTTGGAAGATAAATTTCCTAGGAGCCCAAAGGTGCTTCTCATCCGAAGATGCCGAAGAGATTCGTGTTTGAGAGGAACCTGCAATGACCATTTAGCTGTGAAGATGATGTTCTTGAATATGGAAAATAACACCTCCCAAGATGATCTTGTGTCCCTCTCAAACCCCTAATTAAAGATATTCTCCCATCATCGTTCCAAAGGTAGACGCCACTTGTCCAAAATCTTAAACAAGACACAACTAGGTTAAGGTAATCTTTCCACCTCGGGAAAAGCCCCCTCCATCCGTCAAGCCATCCAGTTTACCTAAGGCTCGCACTATTAACACCCCCAAAAACTATAAATACACCCCCTTATATTATATTACAAAATGTCATCAACTAAAAACACTAAATTGCCCACACACACAGTTGTTCTAACCATAGTGACCAAACATGATAGGCTTGTTCGGCTGACCATGGCCGAACATGTCTGCAATGTTCCAAAACACATAGCTGAACATGCCTGAAATGTTAGGCCATGGTAAGCCGAACATGACTAGAATGTTTTCGCAAACCAGGTCCAAAGACCACCCGCCCAGTTTTTGAAAATTTATCCCACCTTCTATGTCGAATATCCACTCTCCACTCAACCTAAAACTGATTTTCGTCCATCACAACCACCAAATTCATATTCAATAGCCATAAACACTATTTAACACACAAATTGTGAATCCTATTCAAACTTCAAAACAAAAAGGAGTTCATACTTATGCCCGCCCTGCTTGCCGACATTATTTCAGCGCTTGCCATCCCCTCCCTTGTTCTTCAACACGTTCGGTCTATTGGGGGGGGGGGGGCTGTCGAACACAGAAGGAGGGAATGGGATGAAATTGGTAAACGTTCAAGAAGGGTAAAATAGGGGGGTGTATTTAGTATTGGATGGGAATGTAGAAGGTGGGAGTATTAATAGTTTTTGGGGGTATTAAGAGCGCCAACCGATACCTAATCCACAATACGATCGCAGAACCATACCGAAATTGAATAACTTCCAAAACGAACGACAAGGTAAAGAAAATAAAAATCCTAGGCTGAACCTATTAAGGAAGCAAGCTCATGGAGCTAATCACGACCGACATTAATCCCTGGAACACTACATCTTCAACAAGTAAATCATGAGGCTTGAAATACACTCAAAAATTTTAGGAATATTATGAACATTGGCTAGGCCACTTGCACTATCCGACAAGAAATGAAGTGTCATCGGCAAACTGAAGATTAGAAACCCAAACCTCATTCCCAACAATGTGATGACCCTGAAATCATCTATGAGGCCTTTCAGAGCATTCAACTCCATGCATCAACCACTAAGTGGACGGAAAAAGCAGATCAAGATCTCATTACTTAAACCCTCTACATGATCCACAAAAAGGCTTATCCATTTACAAGGATAGAAAAACAAGAATATTAAGATCAACTCATATTCCACTTCCAACATTTATCTTAAAAGCCATTACAATGCATTACTTTGTCCAAAAAAACCCAATTAACTGTCATACGACCTCCTCCTACTGGCATCCCTTACCTCATTAGCATAAAAGCGGCTTCAAGGAAGCTCCCAAGGTCACTATAATTAGCCAAAATAGTACACCATCCACCTTCATCCTCAACTTCCCCTATGAAAACCTTACCTAATATTTTATACACAGTAATCTTTTTTCTATCAAAGAAAATGCCCAAACCCGACCCTGACCAAAATCACCTTTGAAACAAAGTAATGAAAGGGGAACTAATGCTTAGCAAACAGCACCCTATCATAAAAATTGGGAAAAGACAGAAACCATCATGCCATTGGCTATGGATAGTCAATGGCTATTTATTGAATTTTCTCGTTAAAGAAAAAGAATCATCTTTAAGATCTAGCTCTTTATACTTGAAATATTACCTTCATCAATGACTAACTTCTTTCTGTCATTATTTTTTGTCCATTTAGTGATCTATCCTTAATTAAGTTCAAGTGCGTGGAGAAATACAGGACTATCTAGGTTTTGATTAATAAAAGCTGAGACTGGTAAGGAATATCATTTTACTAACATTTAATTAATCAATCCCTTCAAGTTTATAGAAGCATTTACTATGAAAGGACTCCTTGTTCAGAATGAGGCGATTATTGGTTAAAATATATTTCATGTGTGACACATTAGACGGTCATTATCTGAGCAATTCACACAGTGTATTATATGTGGTCCCAAAAAGTCTGGATTTGCACCTACTTCAAGACAATAAAAATTGAAATTTCCATCAAATGCCAGACTAAAGGAAATTGGAAGGACAGTCATTGTTTCAGGCAGGCTGCAATTCATACAGACATGTTTAGGAGCATTTGGACAGCGAACTCACACATTGGAACCAAAATCTCTTGTGAAACAAGAAGTATACCCATGCAATGCACAGGAAAATTTAAGAAAATTTGTTGTTTGATTAATATCTTTACTATTTGTAGAATAATATTTTTTTAAATTAATTATTTAATTGTAATAAAAAAGGCAACTTTAAATAAATCAGATGTCCAGTTATGAACAGCAATAGCTTTATAAGAAAGAAACATGTACTTATATTTGTAAAAGCAAATGGATATAGTTATTATACATAAATAGGTACAGTTATGACAGATAAATAAATATGTATAATTATTATAAATGAATAGATAGATATAGTAATTATTAAGAAATCAATATTAAATTTAAAAGACAATTGGCTGTTCATATTATTATGAGATAAAAATGGTATCTATCCTAGATGAAAAAAATTAGTGGAATACGAACCAATAAAATTAAGATTATGGGTTAGATATTAAAGGATTTGAATTAACAAAATAAAAAAAATATTATTTAGGACCGATAAGAATTTGATAGAGTGATACTAAACGCACCATCCAAAAATGCTAAACGCAACACTTTTTTAAGCAATTTTTTTTTTGTAGTCATTTCAGCCCTAAACATTGAAATGACCAATTAGACCAATTTGCCCTTTTTAGATTCAACGTATGTATAGATGTTATTAAAAGTAAAAAAAAAAAAAAATAATTATGGGCCATGAGGCTATGCCAGCGCCCTCCCTTTAACAAAGGGCAGCCATAACAAGCACCCTTTGCTAAAAGGAGGGCAGCTGTCATAGGTGGCCTCAACATCAAAAGGGGCGGCCGGAACCCTAAACTGGGAGGAGAATGGGACATTTTGGGCGCTCAGCCAAGGTGAATAGGGCGGCCACCATAAGCGCCCCCTCCTTGTTTCTCCATTTATTTAAAAAAATTTATTAATTTATCATAATTGATAATAATTGTTAAAAATAATTATAAACAATTATTTATAAAGTATAAACAATTATTTATAAAGTATAAACAATTATTTATAAATAATTATTAACAAATTATAAAAATAAGTTAATAATTTTTTTAACAATTATTAACAATTCTGGGGAAGAGGATGGCAGCCTAGGTGCCCTTCTAGGAGGAGAGGATGGCCAACCTAGGTGCCCTTCTAGGTGCAGAGGATGGCCAACCTAGGCGCCCTTCTAGTGCAAAGGATGGCCAACCTAGGTGCCCTTTCCAATATTTTTTTTAAGTAATTGTTAAATAATAACTATTATTACAAATTAACTTGTCCAAGTTATTAATTGTTAATTTTAGAGAGAGAAATACGGTTCAAATTGTAAACACAGTAAATGAATGTAAATATTTTGAAAATCGTTTAGGATTTTTATTAAAATTTGAGTCAAGGGTAACATAGTAATTCTGATTTTTTTTTAAATGAGATAAGGGCAAAAATGGCAAGTTGGAAAAGTATCACTTAAAAAGTGTTGCGTTTAGCGTTTTTAGGGTGTTGCGTTTAGTACTTATGATTTGATATAGATTTCAATTTTATTAAAAAAGTTCAAAACTCCTTTAGGACACATCACATTGCTACAAGATTACATTTTGTAGCCTAAATTTGGTTCCTTCAATTAGCAAAGCATATTCAAGGTCTAATCTCCAGCTATCCACTTGAATTTTAATCCTGTTCTGGGCGAATAGCAAAAGGACAAGTTGACAACAGGTTACATCGGTTTCATCAATAAACCTATACTAGTATAGGCAGAGAAAACAGCTAGTACAATCACAAAGTGGGGATGTCAATTGCTCACCACATACACGTCTGGATAATTTTCCAAGTTCTGCTGCAGCAAGTTTGGCCTTTTTGCCCGCAAATTCTCTTCTTTCAACTGCATCCATACTCCACTGCCACAAAGAGGGGAAAATATTTATTTAAAGAAGAAAAATGTGTCTCCTATATGCTTACTATTCCAAATTTGTGTCATGACTTAAGTGTGCAAATTCAAAATAAAAATAGATAAAAAACGACCCACTTATCCACCCACAAATTATGAGACACACTAGAAAGTACTCCCACCGCTCCGCTTAAAGAGTCCACGTTTGAAAGTCAAACACTCTAGGATTAAAATAAAGTTACATATATATGCTTAGTTTTAAGGATTATAATAGTGTTGTTAATTTTATGTTTAATGTGAGAATCTGGAAACCCATAAATTTATAAGCTCAATTTTTTAAACAGGACATGAGTGGAACAACCTAAATTCATCAGGTTTGTTGAGCATATCAAAGTGAGATTATCTTCAGATGTTCTGTGAAAAATTTATTGAATCCGATTGCTTTACTATCTATTCACCTTCCCCACTATTTCCAAAACAACAAACTAGTTTTCCAACAGAACAAAACCATCTCCGATTGTCCATTGGTTTAACTGAAATCTTTGCACTCCCCTAATCAAAGGGGGTGTCCAAACTGCAGACTCTTCAATTATCCATATCAAACGAATACTGTCCAGATTCATTGGTGTAGTCTAGGTGTCCGACTTCCTGTCATGTATCTCCCTCTTTTCATCAGTGTTACCTTTCCCCCTACGTTCTATCTCTATTATTTTAGATCGTTAGTAGAATTTATTTTCGATACTTTTTTTAGCAAAGTGTCATAGGATGACTTTTTCTTTTATCGTTTTGATAAGAAAATAAGAAATAGATTAACAGAGGAAAAATTACAAGGATGGACGAGACGAGACATGAGACATCTATCAAAAACAAGGAAAATAGAAGAAAAGAAAAACCTCAGCAAAGCACTCCAATCTCATTGCATCACCAAAATAGGCGCTCCTATAAATGCACCATTAACCGAAGCCCACAACGCGCAGGCAAAAAACAAAACAAATCTATCGCGCTCCTATAAATGCGACCTCTCTCACTTGTTCGTTGTAAATTGAAGAGAAGAGAAAAGAAGCATTCATCAACTAGGAAGGCCAAGCAAGCAAAGTGAAACCACTACGCTAGTGTTGCGTTTCTTGATCCCTACAACTGCAAAAAGTATTTCTTTGTTCAAATCAATGTTCTAAAAATCGTTAGGCGGATGCTAGGCGGCAGAGGAGGGCCTAGCACCTAGGGGACTAATCGGGGCCTAGGCGGGGTCTAGGCGGGGCCTAGAAATCAAGGCGTAATTACACATTTACACCATAGATTCATACAATACATGCTGCAATAATAATAAATAACTAAATATGATCAAATAAACTAAAAGTAATAATCACTAAAAGTAATGTCAACAGAGAGATTCAACACAATGATTTTAATTTTTCATTGAATCAAAGATAAATTTTTAAGTTTTTTTTTTAATCTGTGTGTCTGATCAAACAATAATTTAAAAACAAAGGAAGTATTATTATTATTATTGTTATTATTAAAAGAAAGAAAAAAAAAGTGTATAAAAAAGAAAAATAAAAAAAACTACATGTGGCCGCCCCCACACCCCATTCTTCCTTCCAATCCAATTTCAAAAAGAAAACCAAAAAGTCAAACAAATTGACAACAATCAATCAATTATACACCTCACTCTCACCCTGACAAACTTACCCACACCACACCCCACTCCTCGTCCTCCCTCATTTTCCCCCTTATCTCTTTACCGAGTTCTCTCCCTCTCACTCACTCTCTCACCAAAAAAACATACAGTTAATCACAACTCTCTTTCTCTCCCTCTTCCCTCCAGCAAACTCCGTTCCTCTCCAAAACACCCACTCACCCACAAACAAAACCATAATAACACTCTCTCAGTCTTTTGTCAACTCTCTTTCTCTCTCACGGGACGGCGACGTGCGGCAACCGGCAAGTGGCGTACGGCGGGCGGCGTACTCTTTTGATCTGCTCCACTTGCTTGATTTGGAGATGAAGAGACTCACAGATTTTTTTATTCGAGCCCTAGCCCCTAAATCAGTCGACTTCTAATTCTAAACCAATTTTTTTTTCCCAAAACGCCTAGGTGTGGGCAGCGACTACTCGGTGCCTAGGCTGCCTAGGCGGTGATTTTTGGAAAAAATGCCTAGTGTCCCGATTTGGTCCATTTCTCGGCGGTAGGGGGGCGCCTAACCCGATTTTTAGAACACTGGTTCAAATATGTCGAAATTTAACCAGGTTCAAGAGGTTGGAATACCTGCTCCCCTGACCTGGAGTGGACTCTAGTGGCATGGAAGAGCCTAATTGTCCTACATAAGGCAACGTCTTCATTGCTGGGACAACTTCAAAATGGAGTGAGGGAGGAGGAACTCCATAGTCCTATCCTGGTGAGTCGTAGCTGGCTAGGCTAGGGATTTTGAATCAAAAGATGGGCTAGACACCCCATAGAAGATCGAAGTCAGTCAACTTATATTGGGACTTCGGTTTTGCTGCTCAAGAATTTCGACTAGCTAATCTGCTACGGCTCCGCTTGAACTTCGAAAGACAGAAGTACACGGACAGACATTTGATCCCCATTGAAGTTTGCATAGAGTCCCTTCCACAAAAATAGGTAGATAACCTGTGCCATCTTGTTACACCCATTAGCTTGTAAAGACTAAAGGGTCGAATGAAAGCTTCAATTTTCATTTCCACTTACTATTTTCAATATGTCGCCCATACTTAGTATGTCATTGCTGCTTCTTCCAAACAGGTTATGGCGATTTCAGTTCCAAATTCTTTCTAGAATGTCTTAGAAACAAACTTTTAGATAAATACTGACATTGATCGTCAGTCATTGATGCTGTCATCAAATGCCTTTACGGTGTTTTACTCTTTACATGGATAAAAGCTTTCCATTAAATCAGAGGTGCGCTCAATCTTCCTAAAACGACTAATCAGGGTATAAGCTATACCTACAGCCTTAGGAAATCAAACCAGATGGGGTCAAGCACCTATGCTCCCTCTAGCTCTAAACCACTACTGCATAGATGTCCCAAAACGAGACATTATTCGCCTTTGGTGCATACCTTTGGCCATGCTTTATGGCGCCCTGATAGTTGATCTTGACCCAAACCAAATCCTTCTTCCCAAGGGGAGAGGAGCTACAAGAATTCCTCTAAACCTCAGTACAACGCTATTATTGAATCAAAGCACACAAAACACAATTCCTGATTATTGGATTTCCATGTGATTTAGATAAGAGAAGATCTGTGAAAAGTTATGCCTTACACGTTCTGGTAGTTCCATTAGTAGGAAAACGACTTTACAGTGTATAGAAGTTTATGAAAGCTGAATGGTTCAAATTCACACTGCACTCGCACTTGAAAATTTTTTGACCGAAGGCATAGGAGCTTCAATCTTAAACCTTAAATATGGATTGATAAGCCATTTTAGTTTCATTGTTTCTCCCCCATTCCTGAAAAACAAAAAAAAAACAAAAAAAAAACAAAAAAAACAAAAAAACAAAAAAAAAGCCTAGGCATTTTCCAGAAATCTTCAAGCCTAGCTCAAACACGTTGCTACATGTCTCGATAAAAAAAAACGAACTTGCACCTGCACCCGTCCCCCTCCCACGCAAGAGTGGCAAAATGGTTCCAGAGAGAAAGCAGTCTATTGGAAAAGAAGAGTCAGGCTGGGCAGAGAGACCTGCCTAACTATTTTAGCAGTGATGCATCCTCACGAGAACTTGCACACATGATAATTTCGGCCTTCTTGGTCTTTCTATTTTTTTCATCATTGTTTTTCTAATATTATTAGATCAAGAGAAGAATATACAAAAACAGCAAACACCCATCCCCAGGGACAGACAAAAGAAAAGAAAAAAAAAAAGAGGAAAGCTATAAACTAATAATGAAGAACCACCCTCCTTTTTCTTGAAAGATCATCCATGGGCACTCCTCAGAAAGCACCTAACCTAAAGCCCAGGAGCCTAAAAGAATATTCACTTACAAAAGAGAGAAAGTGACGTGTGCCTGACGTGTGCCCGCCCACTGCCCAACGAGCATCTAGGTCAACGAGGTCCACCACAAGCCCATCCAAAAGTCTATGGATAATTGTTGGTGTTAGTTGGTAGTGGGTGGCCACTTAAGAGCCTACTATCATTCCCAGTTCTATCCGATCTAAGTTTGGGGTATTACAGCATGATTCCAAAAGATACAAGAATTCCTCTCAACAACACTAAATGCTAGCAGAAAATGACACGACACTGACATGCGGGCGTGAAAGGTTTTGATAAAGTGAAGACCACACAAAAAGAAAACATATATTCAAAATTTGAAAATATCCAACATACATCTACGTATCACTCAATCAAGTTGCAAAATAGAGGCTTTTCCCTATTTTTCTTTTTAAATTTTAAAATACATTAGTTTTAGTTGTTGAACTCTTAATCGTGCTTCTTCGAAATCAAACTGCTTTAAAGACCCTCCATGTGTATCGGTTGTTGCAACATAACAAGGTTTGAGAGAAAAAGTAAAATGTTTGACACTTGGACATGTGCTTCCCAGAGTCTCGGGAGAGTGTCACTACCCAACACTGGTAGGAGGATTTCTGCAAGTGTTAGTGATTCATGACCTTCATAGGGAGTAAAGGTATCGATTTTAAATTGCTTCAAACATTTTGCTTTGTATGATACAAAATTTTGCCAATGCGGTTGTCTAGGAAGTGTTTTTCACTTTTCCTTGGGAACTTATGAGGATTCTTTCAACATTTAAAAAGCACATACGAATTTCCAACCAAGAAGAAACATATAAGGTTATCAGGCCCAAGAAACTTCAGGAGAAAAAGTCATATGACTTGTTGCCAACAGACCACCTTTAAGAGTAAGAGTAATGCAAGAAGCACATGTCCAGCTACTTCAGCTGAAGAAATAAATTTGCCCAAGTCTACACCCAACCTGCTTCCATACTTAGCAGGCAATCAGTGATCTACTCTTGAACTGATGGTCGTGAAAGAGAGAGAGAGAGAGAGAGAGAGAGAGAGAGAATGCTTCAAAATTATAAGTAGAATGCCATGATATGAGGGACACAGAAGCTTACTAAAAATAGTGGTGTCCAACAAACGTGACGTCAAATAAAATTAGGTTTCTAGAAATGAAGTAGGATTTTGCTTCATGGAAGGCCAATGAATTACCGAATTCCCTGAAATTTTTGGCTAATTGTATCAAACAACATATGTTTAGAAAAGACTAAGAGAATAATTACAGGAGCTTTAGGAGTACTTGTGTTCATCAATATTTTATGTATCTATTTGGATATGTGTGTGTGTAAAACATATACATATATACACACACGTCCTCGTGTCTTTATTTTGAAGATTGTAGTATCCGACAACAAGTGTCTATGTGGAACATAGACACGCAGCACTGACTATATATCATGTCCACACCCAAAACTCATACGTAAAGTGTAACGGATTGTAGGGCGATTTTGTCTAAACAAGTTATAACTTCGATAGCAGAAACAGCAGCTCCAAAAAAAGTTGAGAACAAACCCAGAAAAGTATGTTATGTCAATAATGTTGACTTTGCTATTGTTTTGAAATTAAGTGCTATTACCTCTTCATCGTCCCGCTGGCAGGCGGAAATTAATACATCCTCCAAAATTATTATGATGGGGTCCCAGCCAAGCTTTTTCCAGGGAATTTTGATGCTTAACCTCCCAACCCGACCTACAAAAGCAATCACATCTTCTAAGTATGAACCCAGAGGACTTGAGTACTAACATCTATCTTTAATGGGAGAACAAGGGTTTAAACAAGGGACACATCTTAACATATCCTCTTCTCCATTTATCAATAAGAAAATGTTCGGAGCATCTAAGTGTAGAAACTTTTATCAGCAAGACATTAATATCTCAACAAGACTTCTTTCTTTTGCCACATACTTTCTTTTCAACACTCTTGAAGGCATCGTGTGCTGTTCTCAAGACAATGAAGCTGCATGTAAATTTGGGGGCACAAGAAGATGAGCCTGGACATAAATAACGGGGATAATTTCAAGTTACACTTAATTTACCAATAGAATGCTAGTTGGATGACAAAATATGGTATCCGACGCTTTCAAATATGTCCATGAAGGTTTTAAAACAGGATCAATATCTCTCATGTTTGAAAATTTTATTTTATCTATTCTTACTTCTCTATGAGTCAATGACGATTTACTTGCTGCAATAGTAGAAGCATTATTGGTATTTCTACTTTCAAGAAGGGTTTCATTTTAAAGGTTAAATGAAAATGAAAAATAAAAAGAAGAAACTGTATTGAGATAGAGAGAGAGAGTATAAAATGTGGATAATGAGTCCAGTAAGAAGATAAAAATTGGAAAAGCCAAAAAAATCAAGCAAAGGAAAACATCAATGAATAAATGCACTCCAATCCTACAAATGTCCGAAACGCAACCCTACAAGCTCCCAATGTTGAGCCCACACGAAGACAAATAAATAGCCCCATCTTTTATCAGAGTTCCAAATACATCAAAAATATAATAAATATATGGCACATCAACAACATCCTCTCACCCTTACCTCCGCCAAAACTACGATAACAAACAAGATGCAAATGTCGAATTTGGTGCGGGGGGGAGGGGGCGCCTGCTTTAAAGCTTTCGCAAAATACAATCATGTAATAATATTTGAATTTGTTTTTAGCTTATCCCAATATTACTTTTTATTTCTTTTAGCTTATCACCAATAATATTAGTATATTGTCCTCACATCCTTTAAACTGAAACTTTAATCTATTATCTAAATTTTGTATCTCAACTTTGTAGTGGAAATATCAAAAATGCTTTCACCAAACTCTTTTTTTTTTTTTTAAAGGTTAGAGGGGAATAGACCTTACCCCTAACCTTTATTATTATTTATTATTACTATTTGCCTTTGAACGGCTACAATTAAGACTATATGGTGTCTTTGGTGTGGCTAGATCAAATGATGCCTCTAGTGAGGCTTTTTAAACACCCGACCTCGAGTACCAAGTGCCTCTAGTGGGACTTGAACACTTGACCTCTCCGTTAAAAGAAGTGAGTCATACTAAATTGTACCTTTAGTAAGGCTTAAACAACGGTGCCTCTAGTGCGGCTTGAACACCCGACCTCTCTGTTGAGAGTAGTTACGTACCAGATTGTTTCTGGTGGAACTTGAACACGTGACCTCTCCGTTAAGAGAAGTGAGCAGTGCCAGTTCATCTAGAGCTCATTGGTGCTTTCACCAAACTCGTATATACAAAAGAGATAGAAGAAGCTAAGAAGTTAATTTGAGGGGGAACATCAAACATAGAGTATTGACTAAACTTAAATCGGTATAAGCACTTCTTTATTGATCATGACATCTATCTCTCAAAATTCAAAGAATCTTGGCTACGTAATCAAAACGAAAAATCCTCTACTAGTAATGCTTCCACTAAAGAACAAACCCTACAATCATTAGAAAACAAGCCGAGAGGATCAAGCAAGCTCTCAATGTATGGAGGAAAGGATGACATAGAGATTTACTAGATTGGATACACATAATTTTTTCTTTTTGTGTAGTCCCTAGGAGAAATGGGGGAAAGGATTATTTTTCAAGTTGGTAGGAAGACGTTTGATGTGCACAGAAGTCTAGAGAAAGAGTCATGTGTGTATCCAGGGGTAGACCTTTTAAGGTCTTTCTCTCTCTTCATGAGTTCCTGTGGGTTTGTGGATGCTTGTGTAGTTTCTCTTCAATCAGGGTCCATGTTGGAAGAAAAGATCAGAGAGATGTTTGGATGTTACTGTGGCTAAAGAGAAGGGCAATGGAGGTTAGTTCATTAGAATATCAATGAGGGGTAAAGGGAGATCAGGAATGATTTGTATCCCGGAATTTGAAGTTGATGCTGGGTGGAGTTTAGTGGCGGAGAAACAGAATAGATTTGTGATGGCCTTAAACTCAGGCAAGAAGAGTGCGCCAAAGTCATACAAGGAAGGAGCGGAAATCCCACCATGGCCGGACTTGGTGATAGAAATCCCACAGAGGTCGATTTTCAGGTTGAGGAAAATTCTTGTCTTGGGGCTGTGACGTTCTTGGAGAGATGCCTGGTAGGAAGAGTTGGGGAACTCAATTGCCCTATTCCTCTAAGATCGGAGTTGCAGAAATGGGCAGATCTCAAGTGGAAAATAGCAGGTGGAGTCCGAGTGCTAGATATGAACGGCAAATTTTTTTCTTTTTTAATTTCCTTCGAAGGAGGAAGCGAGTCGCATTCTACTGCAAAAGAATTGGGTGTTTGATGGTAACCCTTTACTGCTTGATCATTGGAACCCAATAGCTTGTTGCCACCGCGAGGGTCGTACACCCAATGTTGCTTGGATTAGAGCATTAGGGCTTTCTTTGCATCTTTGGGGTAGCAAGGTGTTTCGGAAAATTGGAGCAATCTGTGGGGGTTTCATTAGGGTCGAAGAAGAGACGGAGCAGAGAAAGAATTTGAGGTGGGCCAGAATTCTGGTCAATTACAAGAAGAAGTTTACCGGCCATGGTTCGAATTGGGGTGGGGGGAAGAATTTTCGAGGTACCTATTTGGGCAGAAACAACGGCATTTTGCATGCCTGGGAGGAGACACGGGCGGTGATGGTGGTGGAAACAATGGTGCTGAAACTTCTTGCAAACCATGGAGGAGCTTCAGTGGCGTCAATCGAGGTGGTGGTGATGACCACGCACATGCCTAGTCTCAAAGTCAAAGACCCATTCGACAGAAGCACGTGGGATGGCAGGTCTTTCAATTTCAATTTCAAATTGAAAGGTAAATACGGTGCCGGTTTGAGGAAGGAAAAAAGTAAAGAAAATATAGGCTTCTCCATAAATATGGGTAATGGGCCTGGTTGTGGGAATCAAAACAAAGGTCATGGAATTGGTTTAGGGCCTTCACCTTTACAGAAGAAGCAGAAGTAGGTCGCTAGGGCTAGCAGAAAAGCTGGGTTGGATGTCCAGGAGGGCATGGTGGGCTTCATTAGTGGCTGTTTCCCTCGTTTCTTACTAGCGGACCCGTAAATCATAAAGGAAACGAACAGCGCCCAAAAGAGAGTATCGACAGGGACGATTCTCATCGATAAAGTCTGGAAAACTTAATTCGATGCTTTCGGATGATTGCGGTGACTGTCGTGAGGTTTTGGAAAAGAGCAATAGGGTTCCGCGACCTTTCCCTGCGAGTCAAAGTGCGACTGAGGTGGACGGAATTAATTCGCAGCCTTGCGGTGGGGTTGAGATTGCTAAAGTGCGACTGAGAGTACTGAGGTCAACGAATTTTCTAAGGCTGTGGTGCCTATAGATGAGATGCCGAAAATAGCCATGGATGAAGTCCTGGTTTGTTCACCTTTGGCTGTGATTAGACCAGAACAATTATCAAGTCCAGAATTTTTGTTAAATTCAAAAGCAAAGGATGATATCTCAGTTTGGGCGAGGCAGAAAATCAAGGGGTTTGGGACTTTCTTGGGGGTGTCGTGTACATGGTACGAGGAGAAAATCTTGGATTTCTTAAAGGAGATAGATGATGGGAGGAAATCAGTAGAGAAAGAGTATGGTTCCAGCAAGAAGAAATCTCGGGTTAGCAGCAACAGAGAATTGAAAAGGCTTTGCTGCAGTTTGAACTTTGAACATGTACGCAGTAGGGGAGGGCAAGGGAGGAGAAATTTCGGTCAGACTTGAATATGCATCTACGGACTATTTCATGGAATGTAAGGGGTATAAATGACGAGTCAAAAAGACACGTGATTAAGGCAGCTTTTAGGAGATGGAAACCTCATTTAATTTGTCTTCAAGAGACGAAAATGGGTCAAATGGATAGAAGAGTGGTTATGAGTGTGGCTGGGGATAGATGGACTCAGTGGGAATATTTAGATGCAAATGCTGCAGTTGGAGGCATTTTATTGATGTGGGATTCCAGAATAGCATCCAGAATTGATACAATGGTAGGTGAATTTTCAGTTTGCTGTTTGTTCGAGGGTATGGACAGTAATGTAAGGTGGGCCTTTTCAGGAGTCTACAGGCCTTGTGCAGATGTCTTGCGCAAGAGACTGTGGGATGAGCTCAAGTTGATTACCCAGAGCTAGAAAGTCCCTTGGTGTGTTGGGGGGATTCCAATGTTATTCGATTCCCGCATGACGAAAGGGGACTAGGACAATAACGGAGTTCAATGATTTTATTAACGAGATGGAGTTGGTGGATTTGCCGTTAGAAGGGGGTCAATTCACTTGGTCAAGAAACAACGATTCTCATCGGTGTTCTCGAATCGACAGATTCATTGTATCGACTGATTGGCTAGATAGTCTTGGTGGTTCTACACAATCTTGCCTTCCGAGGATGGTGTCTGCTCATCCCTCGAAGCCTGGAATGTGGTGGCCTGATTAAAAGGAAATCTCCGTTTCGTTTCGAGAATATGTGATTAAAAGAGCCGGGTTTCATGGATTGAACCAAAGAGAGGTGGAGCTCTTACGTGGTTATTGGTAATCCCTGTTTTGGCTTTGCGAGGAAGTTGAAGTTGCTGAAAGAGGATCTAAAAGTGTGGAACAGGACCTCATTTGGAGATGTAAATGTTAGGTTGAACAATGCCTTAGAAGAAGTTAGAAGCCTGGATGAAAAGGAAGGGACGGGTTACTTGAGTGAAGAGGAGTCTGTTCTTAGGGATGCTTTAAAGGCAGAAATTCAAATGCTGCTTGTGAGTGAGGAAATCTCTTGGCGACAAAAATCTAGAGTGCAGTGGTTAAAGGACAGGGACAGAAACACGAAGTTCTTCCACCGAATGGCTAATGTTCACAAGAGGGCAAACCAGATTAGAAAAGTAAGAATTAACGATGTCCTGTTGGACGATATGTCTGAAGTCAAAAAAGGGATTGCAAACTTTTATGAAGCTCTGTTCAAGGAGAAGTCTGGTTGGTTTCCTAGAATGGAGGGTATCACGTTTAACTCTCTAAATTTGGTAGAGGAGTCCCTAGAAATCCCGTTTTCAGAAGAGGTCTTTTCAGCTATTAGAGGTTTGAGTGGGGACAAAGCTCCAGGACCGGATGGATTCACCGTGGCTTTTTTCCGACACTGCTCGGAGGTGGTTAGGGATGATCTCATGGAGGTTTTTCATTATTTTTCTGAGCATAAATGTTTTGAGAGGAGCTTTAATGCTCTTTTATCGCTCAAGTTCCGAAAAAGATAGGTGCGGAGGACATTAGGGAGTTCAGGCCAATCGATCGGAGGGGTCTACAAGATTATTGCTAAGGTGTTTTCGATCAGCATGAGAAAGGTTATTGGAAAGGTGGTTTCTACTTATCAGCATGCGTTCATGGGGGGACAACAGATTACTGAAGCAGTGTTGATCGCAAATGAAACAGTTGACACGAGAATCAGAAACGGGGTGCCAGTTTTGCATTGTAAACTTGATATTGAGAAAGCTTATCATCATGTTAAATGGGACTTCTTGGTATATTTACTAGCAAGGATGGGCTTTGGGGATAGGTGGAGAGATTGGATTCTTTTCTGCATTTCATCAGTGAGATTCTCTGTTTTGATTAATGGTGAGCCGAAGGGGTTTTTCTCTAGTTCGAGAGGTTTAAGACAAGGAGACCCCCTTACCCCTTTTTTGTTAAAAAATTATCGTGATGGAAGCTTTAAGTAGGATCCTGGATGCCTCGGTCTTGGGAGGATTTATTCGAGGATTTGGTGTGGGTAGGAACAGCCTATCTAAAGCGGTAGTTTCTCATTTGTTTTTTTGCAAGGCGGAGGCTTCGCAATTGGGCTATTTACGTCTTGGGCTTCTTTTTTTTCAAGCTGCTTCGGGCCTAAAAATTAATATTCACAAAAGTGAGATGTTTGCAATCGAGACGTGGACAACATCGATTTTTTGGCTTCTTTTTTTGGTTGTAAGGTTGGCTCTTTACCCACTTCCTATCTTGGTCTCCCTCTTGGGGCGGTTTCAAATGCTAGTGCTTATTTGGGCACCGATACTTGAGAAATTTGAACAGAGACTCGCAGGGTGGAAGAGACAATATCTATCGAAGGCGGGAAGGCTCACCTTGATCAAGAGTACTCTCTCTAGTTTGCCTACTCACTTTATGTCAATCTTAATCGTTCCGTCCTTTGTGGCTAATAGGCTAGAGAAGTTAGAAAGGAATTTTCTGTAAGAAGGACAGTCGGAGGAACGAAAATTTCATCTTATCAAGTGGGAAACGGTTTGCACCGACATGAGAGGAGGGGAGCTCGGGGTTAAGAATCTTAGATCGTTTAATTCCGCCTTAATGGGGAATTGGCAATGGAAATTTTTGGTCGAGAGAAAAGCTTTTTGGAGAAAGGTGATAGCGGAGAAATATGGAGATAATGATCATGAGTGGGTTCCGAGTGACGTTCATGCGACATATGGGGTAGGCGTGTGGAAAGGGATTCGGAAAGGGTGGGATAGCTTCAAGAGATTTATTTCTTTGACATTCGCAGTGGAGACACGGTTAGGTTTTGGACTGATAAGTGGTATGGAGAGATGGAGCTTAGGAGAGCCTTTCCCGCCTTGTATGATATCGCAGCAGACAAGGATGCATTGGTTAGCTCAGTTCTGCAGTTTTCATGTGATGTTGTTTCTTGGAATCCTACTTTTCGAAGGAATCCAGAAGACTGGGAGCTTGAACCTCTAAGGCATTTTCCTGAGTTGTTGTATGGACGCAAGGTAGAGGGAAACAGAGAGGATACAGTTCTGTGGGAGGGAGAGAAAAGGAAGACTTTTCGGTTAAATCTTATTATCACAAGTTGAGGCCTAGTAACAATTATTTTCCTTGGAAATCTAAGGCCCCTACGAGAGCGGCTTTCTTTGCTTGGGAAGCAACAAATGGCGCTATTTTGATAGGGGACAATTTGCGGACAAGGAGGAGAATTTATGTGAATTGGTGTTATATGTGCAAGGAAGAAGGGGAAATTGTTAATCATCTTTTGCTGCACTGCTTTGTTGCAAAGGAGGTTTGGGATTTCATTTTCCGCTTGTTCCATCTTTCTTGGGTGATGCCTAGTTTCGTCAAGGAACTCTTTATCAGCTGGTCTTTGTATAAAAGAAGAAGGAGAAGTAATTTTTGGGATGTTGCTCCTTTAGTGGTGACCTGGCTCATTCATCTGGAAGGAAAGAAATAAATGAGCTTTCGAGAATGTTGAGATGAATGTAATTGGGCTAAAGGATCTAATTTTCCGGACTATGTTCTTTTGGTGCAACAAATCTATATCGTTGGGTGTGAACCCTTTTGTAGAGTTTATAGACAACATTTCAGTGATCGTGTTTATTGTATACTCCCTGTGTACATAGGATGCGTCACCTTTTTTGACACTTTTGTCTTTTATTTTATATATTTACTTATCAAAAAAAAAAAAAACATCGAATCTACTATGCCCTCTCCTCCCGAACCTACTCCACCCTCACAACTAGGGTGAGCAAATAGGCCCGTCGGCCCACAAAGCCTGCGATAGCCCAGCCCGCAAAGCCCGTGCCCGCGAACTGTGTAATAGAGTTGGGCCCTAGAAGTGACAAAGGCCCGCGGGTTTGAGCAGTGCCGGGCCCTAAATATTTTAAAGCCCGTTGAGCCCGACCCGGCCCTCACAATAACAAAATAACGTTAATTTTACTATATATATATATATATATATATATATATATATAATGATAAAAAGTCCTAGTAGCAATTAGGCATTTCGGTTTAGAGCATCCTCTAAGCAAGGCATAAATATTAATAATTTTTTAAGGAAACCCTCATAATGTTTCAATGTTTATGCCTACAGCCTAGTAACATAAAAAAACTTAATTTTTTAAGGAAACTCTCATAATGTTTCAATGTTTATGCCTACTGCCTAGTAACATAAAAAAACTTGAAACTCTCATAATGTTTTAATGTTTATGTCTACTGCATATAATTAATTTTTTATGGAAAAAATTTTCATAATTAAAATCAACACTAATTAAAAAGCCCGTCAAGCCCGAGCCCGCATAAAGCCCGCAAAAGCCCGTTAATTTTAAGCCCGTGTGAAGCCCGCTATATTGGGCTTTTGAAATTGAAGCCCGCCGCTAGTTGGGCTTATACGGGGCTTTGGGCCCATGCACACCCCTACTGACCTCCATTTATATGTCCAAATTCCTAGAGAGGCTGAAGTATCTCTAGCCATCTGATTGGTCTAATAGCCAGAGCTGACAAGATTGTTTTTCCTCCATAACACTCCCTGCTACATCAATTACCATATTGATTGTCATGGTAACTATAATAACTCTCCTAGTGATTCTTGCGTTGGTACCTCACCTCACGACTATCCTCACCCCAATCACCAAATCATAGTGGTCTCAACCAGCGCTCCACTTTTTATCACCATTATTCCCGGTCAATTAATCCACGCATTGTTATTAAGACAACTAGGCTGCGAAAGGCAGCGAGGGTCTCCATTCGCCTAGTCGGTCGCCCAGGCAGCGTCCAGAAACATCTGTAGGAAATAAAGCGATTGACCTACCATGACTAGCCAACATATAAAGTTTGATCGATTTAGACTCTTAATATTTTCTAGTTCAATTTTTCTGCCAAAATCAAATTTCAATCATTGAATTCAATCATGTCTTTCATTGCATAAGATGCATTCATATTCAAAGAATTCCCCATATTTTATGTTACATATCATTGAATTATAAAAAAAGTATACAGATTTTTTATTGCTATTGTTGAGCAATAGGTCAGGAAAATGAAATATATATATATATAGGTGTGTGTGTGTGTGTGTACGTGTGTGTCCTAGATAAGTTAGATCATCTTCATCAAAGAAATAGATTACTTTTAAGTACAACTATTATGTCAACCAAACCAAAACTTCATTTAATTATCTTTTTTCAC
Source organism: Platycodon grandiflorus (assembly GCA_016624345.1). Lineage (NCBI taxonomy): Eukaryota > Viridiplantae > Streptophyta > Magnoliopsida > Asterales > Campanulaceae > Platycodon > Platycodon grandiflorus. Next base: position 41,959,987 of record CM028362.1, on the reverse strand, counting down.
AAGTGCATATAAATTTGCAACTCTAAAGCATCAAATCAGGTGAGGCGTCATGTATACACTAAGTATACTCGCAAAAGAGGACTAATCAATAGAAAAACTATTCACAAACTCTACAAAATAATTTATAGAAGGCTCGGTGGACTCCGTGCACCAAAAGAACAAATTGTAGAGAATGGAATTCTTCAACACAGGAATAGGTGTTTCCTTATTCTCAAAAGCTCTATGATTTCTCTCCCTCCAAATAGTCCAGCAAACTCCCAACAGAACTGCTTCCCAAATACAATTCCTCCTCCTTCATTTGAAAAGGGACCAACATAGAAAAAGCTCTTTAACTGAGCCCGGCATAACCCACGCTAGGTTGAATAGATTGAGCACAAAATTCCATAGCTCCCTCGCCACTAGACAGTGAATTAAAAGATGATTAAAGCTCTCCCCATCCCCCTTGCACATGAAGCACCAATTGACAGACTTTTTGACAAATCCTTAAATTGTCCCCTGTGAGAATAGCTTCATTAACAGCCTCCTAAGCAAAAAAGGCCACTCTTCTTGGAGCCTTTGACTTCCAAATAGCTTTCCAAGGGAAAGCAGTCATCTCTCTATTTGCCAACATCTGGTAATACGATTTGACAGTGAATTTTTTTCTTTTAGTTCCTCCCAAAAGCCCCATGTCCCCCCTATTTCCAACAACCGATGCGAGTACAGAAACTGGATGAGGGACTCCATCTCCCAATCTTGTAAATGTCTTCTAAACGTTTGATTCCAGGAAATATCGACCACTTCAATGTTTAAAATAGCTTTGACCATCACTTCTTTCTCCGCTACTAGCTCTCCATGATATCTCCACACGACTTGTCTTTCCAAAACTTAACCGAGAAGCCGTCTCATATTTCAAACAAAATGTGTCGCATGAACCTTTCCAGACTCCCACCCCGTAGGGAGTAGCAAATTTTGTTTGGAAACCACAAATGATCACCTTCTCTGAACTTACCACCAGTGGCGGATGCACATGATGAGGTGGGGGGGGGGGCACAGGACTCCACTCAAAAAAAAATTAAACTTACTAAACGGTGGTGTTTTAGATAGGGACCCCACTCAATTTTTTTCCCTTCCTAGGTCATGCAGTGATTTCTAAGCTTTTTATGTAATAGTTCAAATTTGTGACCCAACTGAAATATTTTTCTGGATCCGCCACTGCTCACCACCACTTTTCTCCACAGTCCATTTTTCTCCACCATGAATTTCCATAGCCACTTACCCAATAAACTTGATTGACGTTTCTGAGCTTTTTGATCCCTAAACCTCCTCTCACGTTAGACAAACTATAGCCCATCTGACCACGTGAAACTTATGCTCCTCCATGTGACCTTCCCACAAAAAATCTCTCCCCAACTTCTCTAATCTCTTATAGACACAGGAATGACGATAAACGACACTCAGGCATGAGGCAATTTAATAGGCAGTCGCCTAGTTTACGCCTACGGAGTCTATAAACGCGTAGGTGGTTTCAGGCCCCTAGGCACCCAAGCGGGTGGATTTGGTAATAATGAATCCAAGCACGCATTTGACCATCATTCATCTTAACCTACTTAATCTCTAAGTAAAGGGCATTGGGGCGCTCCGAATGTGACCCCATTCTCACAACTTTTGTGCTTCCCAAGATTACAGAGCTAGTGATCAGTTATATGCCAACAATCAAAAGAAACTTTGCAATTCTAGCATTAGATCTTCTTCACCTGAACTCCGGCTCCTTTACTTACAAAAGAGACTCAACTTTTGAAGAAGAAAATCACTATTGATAATAATGTGCTTCATAAGTTCATCCGAACTAATTTTTCAAGGATGCACAATTCAAAGCACCCTTCTCCAAAGAATATGGAGGGTGGTCAAAAACTATAACCGACTTGTTTTAATTCCTTCGAACACATCCCCGTGGCTTTCTTCTTTTCATTATTTTCCTCCAAGCTAGAAGAATATCATCTTTTTTCTAAATTCCAATAAGAAAATGAAAAAGTTTTGCTCAACAGCTCATAAGACAAACTTTTTTTATATATCAGAAAAGAAAAGATTATATTAAAAAGAGGGAAGTACAAAGAAGACGGACTAGAAGTCCATCAAACAAGGGGGAAAAAGAAAAATACAAAGGAAAATTAGAAAAGTAAAGCATTCAAATCAAGACGAATCTCTGAAAAAAGGCATCTCACGGAATACTTCAAACACCCACGCCCAAAGAGAAGCAAAACAGCTCGATCCCACAAAAGCAACAAAGACACAGGCTCCGTCCAAAGGTACAAAGAAGATCAAAAGCCCCACACTGCCACAGAATATAACCATCTCCACCTCGGCTCAACCCTCTAAAGTGAATTTGAAGAGACAAAGCAATAGTCCTTGGACTAACCCAGGGCTCGCCTCATAAGACAAATTAAAAACCTGTTAACCCTTCAACTCCTCTCTTCACCCTCAGAAAAGTATCTTCTTTTACCCCAAACTAAATCCAAGTTCTCTGTTCCACCATCAAAACTTCTGATCGAATGAACTTAAGGTCCCGTCAGTTCTTGCGTAATATCTACAACGCTTTCCTTTTCTGCAGTTAAATGTATTCTTTGCTTGTAGTGACATGATTTCATTAGAATCATTTTCTTGATACGCATATGTTTTTGAAGAATTATAGGAAATTGAAAAAGCACGCATATCGTGTCTGGGATTGGTTCTTTCTTTTATTAAATCATACTCCCTCCCAGGGATGGCAACGGGTCAGATTTGCCATCCTCCTAACCCGCTTCTAGTCTATGGCAGGTCAAAACACATTTGACCTTACAAAAGGAGTCAGTTAAAGGGAGATCTTGGGTTCCGCTACTGGAGAGGAGTGGAATGAGTCATGAGTTGCTCTTTAAGGTGATATCGATTAGGGCGGTGGAATTGACACCAGGCTTTGACTATAATAACTGTTTCTGAGAATTTGGAAATTATTGAGAGGGTTTGTGCATAAAGGAAAAAGGGATGAATTTAGGTGAGAAGGATATTAGTTTTCTGATTAGTAGGATATATTGGCGATTTGAGCCGGAGTGGGAGGCCAGAACTACATTATTCCTATTTGGTTTGTAATTGCCGACCTCTGCCCTCAGGGGAATGAGAAGATGATGTGTGGTCTGAAGGTGGGAAATTTATATATACATGGCAGAAGGATTTGCACGGAAAAGAGTTTTTGAAACATCGTTGCATAACACTTGGTTGGTTTGGGGTTTGTATTTAAAATTCAAGAAGAGGAAGGTTTGGTTTACATAGGCGGGATGACAGATTTTATGGTTTAGGGTAAGGGAGGTTTTATGCTTTCCATATGAGATGGTTGGTAACATAAGGGGGTTTCCCCCCTGTTTTTTGGAGCATATGTTAGTTGGGAGCAAGGATAAGTTGATGGATAGACTAGCATTGGGCCAAGATACTAGTGAAGACAAGGAAGGCCCTTCTTCTTTTACTTGTAAAGAGATGTGCATTGAAGCGGGCAAGACTTTTTTTCTGTCATGATGAGGAGAGCGAGGCTTTGTTGCCTTTTTCAAAGCTGGTTTGAAGATGACAATATTGGATACTTGGAGCGAGAGTGAGAGGTCCATTGTTCACTTTGTGGGACTGATGGTGTCTACACAAATTAGCTGTTTTGAAAAGAAAGACAACCAAATTTGCAAAAATATAAAGAGCTTTAAAAACCTCTTTCCAATTTAACCTAGATATTACGTATTCTAAATGGCAAAACAGTTACCGTAATAGCAGTGGTAGACATTTTTTTTCATCCAAAGTGTCAACAACATTGAAGCAGACAAAATTAATATTAAAATCACCTTGCTCAAATTTGCAAAAATATAAAGAGCTTTAAAAACCTCTTTCCAATTTAACCTAGATATTACGTATTCTAAATGGCAAAACAGTTACCGTAATAGCAGCGGTAGACATTTTTTTTCATCCAAAGTGTCAACAACATTGAAGCAGACAAAATTAATATTAAAATCACCTTGCTTTAGAGCAAGGTGATTTTGTTTTCGTCCTAGCAATGGTAGAAACTGATTTCATCCTAGTTGTGCCAACAGTAGAGAAGTAGGCATTGTATTCATTCTCAGTGTGCCAAGAGTAGAGAAGTAGTAGCAAGTTCAGATTAAACAAAATCACCTTGCTTCAGGGCAAATGGGAGTTGGAGGTAGTCAAAAGCTTCAAGAATCAGCTCTACATTTTCCAACAATACTTCTTCTGCATGAAACATGAAAACTAGCATTCAAAAACAACTAACAAAATCTAGTCCATATGTCATATATGGAAAGATAAAAAGAAAAAAAAACATAGAATAATCTTGGGGTTGGGGGGAGTATCAAATAGAGATCTTATATATGCTGTCCTCCAAGCAAAAGCGAGAAGAAAAATGAAAATGACTTGCAAAAAAATGTAAACTAATGTCTGAGCATATAATAATAGTCTTTATGTCAACATCCGTTCACTGGTTCTTGATCTTTACGTAACACTGCAACAATTCAGACTTTAAAACACTAAACATTAGAAGACTTCATCAAATGATAAAATAAATAACTTGCTGAACATAACACCCCTGTTTGAACCAGAAGCAATGTATAGAATATATATTACATCAGGCTAGCAGCTTAGGGTTTTTTTTTAGTCAGAAAAGAAATGAAAGAAATTAAAAAAGAGGAAAAATTACAACAGTCGAGACAAAAAGAACAAAAAGAACAAAAAAATACAAAAAAGATAACCTAAACAAAAAAGGCATTCATGGCTTTGATATGGGGAGAATTAGAGGATCGATGGTGACTTTGACCCATTTGCTCTTCACGGATGATACGTTGGTGTTTTGTGATGCTAAGATTGAGGACCTAGGCTATTTGCGATTGGTTTTGCTTTTCTTTTAGGCAGTGTCGGGGTTAAGGATAAATATTGCTAAAAGCAAGATTATGCTGGTTGAGGAAGTGGGAAATGTGGATGGCTTGGCTTTCTTTCTTTGGATGCAGAGTGGCATACCTTTCTACTAGCTATCTTGGGCTCCCTCTTGGAGATTCTTAAGAGCAAAGCTATTTGGAATCCGGTGATTGAAAGATTCGGGAGTCGGTTGGCGGGATGGAAAAGGCAATATTTGTCAAAGGGGGGTCGGTTAATCTTGATTAGAAGCACATTATCTAATTTGCCCACTTATTTCTTGTCTAATTTCGTCATTCCTTCATTGGCAGGGAGGTTAGAGAAGTTGGAAAGGGACTTCTTGTGGGAAGGTGCGAGGGAGGAGAGGAAGTATTACTTGATCAAGTGGGCATCGGTTTGTGATTCGATGAAGAAGGGTGGCCTTGACATTAAAGATCTTAGAAAATTCAACACGGCTATATTGGGGAAGTGGTTGTGGAAATTTTTGATTGATAAGGAAGCTTTATGGAGGAAAGTGGTTGTGGGCAAATATGGGGAAAGTGCCCATCAGTGGTTTCCTAATGAAGTTCATAGCTCTCATGGAGTGGGGGTCTGGAAAGGTATATGGAAAGGATGGTCATTATTTAAAATTGTATATCTTTTAACATTGGGACGGGAGACTTGGTTCGTTTTTGGAAGGATAAATGGTGTGGAGATTGTAAGTTGTCGAGAGTCTTCCCGATGCTTTATAGTTTTGCAGTCGATAAAGAGATAAAGGTTAGTGTAGTTCTCCAAGTAAGTGATGATGGTATTGGAACCCCTATTTTCGCAAAACAGCCTCATGATTGAGAGTTAGAGGCGGTTGGTCGGATTTTTGAGCTCCTTTATGATCAAAAAGTTCTTGGCTATGGGGAGGGTAGTGTTGTGTGGTTGGAGACAAGAAGTAACACTTTTACGGTTAAATCCTTCTACAAGGTTCTATCGAATATCATTAGGCCCCAATTTCCGTGGAAGACAGTATGGAAGTCTAAGGCTCCAACTAGAGTGCCCTTTTTTACGTATGAGGCAGCGTGCGGTGCTATTCTTAACGGTGATAATCTGCAGACACGGGGGAAGGTTTACATTAATTGGTGTTATATGTGCAAAGGTGATGGGGAAAGTGTTAACCACTTGTTATTGCATTGCCTAGTTGTGAGAGAATTGTGGGATTTTGTGTTCTTCCATGTTTCTTGGGCTATGCCTAGCTCCGTCAGAGAATTATTTCTCGCTTGGTCCTTGTACAAGAGGAAGAGGAGAAATTGAATTTGGGAGGCTGCCCCTTTAGGAGTTTGTTGGGTTGTGTGGTGCAAACGAAACCGAAAGGGCTTTTGATAACGAGAAGAAGAGTGTAGACAAATTGAAGAAGATCATCCTCAAGACTCTATTTTTTCTGGTGCACTGAGCTCGCTTCCTCTTCTTCTCATTCTTTTGTGGATTTTGTTGATAGTTTTGCGGTGTATTAGTTTTTGAAGTATACTCCCTGTGTACAAAGGATGCGCCACCTATTTTGGAGCATGTTTATATATACATTTTACTTATCAAAAAAATAATAATAATAATCACGCTGTAGAAAGCAAAATCCCACGAAAACACCCCTAGCTGACACATGAAGAGACGCCATGAAAACCCCTCTATCCCAAAGGAGCGCCAATGACAAACCCTGATCCCTGAAGATCCTGAAATTACGCTTAGTCCAAATGCATAAAAGCACAGCAAACACACCACACTGCCATAGCAAAGCAGAATCCTCACCCTTCCGGAAACCCCTCACATGCAATTGAAGGAAAGAGGCAATAGACTCTGGGCTCACCAAGCCTCGCCAACCACCCCGACAACTGAATCCAAAGATAGTGCACACTACTATAGTGGAAAAAAAAATGATCATGGACTCTGCTTAACACTTGCACATCAAAACCCAATATGGGGAATGATGAAGCTCAATGCCCTTCTTTCTGTCTCCTCCCTCCACCCTCCTCCAAGAAGAGTTTCAGTGAGCTGGTGGGCTCAACACCAAAGAAAGTTGTAAAACGTGGACGGCCACAACAGGTGAAAGCAGATCATCAACAAGCCAATCATAAGATACCAATGCACAGGAGAAAAGGATTTATTTGTTTCACCGCAAATGCAATGAGCTACTTCATGAAGGGCTATAATCTCGTCCTATTCAGATTCAAAAGTACACGCAGAAGGTTTAAACCTAAAAAGGAAGTTATTACTCCTGTCTCAAGTACATAATGAAGAATATTCAAGAACACAGAGGTTTCTCATGTGTGTTGCGTATTCCTTTCTCTATATAAATTTATTTTTCGATCATGATTGCAAATGATTCTCACTCTCTCTGAATAAGATCTACTTCTATTTGGTGTAGAGTCATCTGGACCGAATTCCGTGTGCAAGATAACAGGTGAGATGCTGCTACGGGATCTTCGATAACTTCTACGCACCCATGGAAGATTATCCACTAGTGCTCATATCTCTTCCTGTCATATTTCCCATTGTGGATGGTTTTTTGCCTTTTTGGCCACGATTTATGAAGCACATTGCTAGACAGTGGGACTAGTTTGCTAGGCATATCCATTTGCTGGGAGGAAAGTTAATTTCTGGCAGGATAATGGGTAATGTTCCTATAGCAGCCAGGTTCCCTATCTAGACAATTTGGCATTTTTCCAAGGAGACATGTTTAGTTGAAATGGCGACGCTTGTTAAGGGATATAGTCTCAAATTCCATTACGAGGTTCAAGATTGGGGATTGGAGTGTCACTCACAACATCCCCCAACCCTCTGTATGTAGCTACTTTCCCTTCTAGTGTGCCTGATACTTTGAGGTAGAAGGGAGTAAAGGATGAGATTTCTCAGTTTGATTAGGGCCACCAAGGATGTTTTTCTTTTCCTTTGCAACGTAAGGCAATCTGAAGCCCATCCTTTGATAGTTTTTTTTCATTTGGACAGGAGCATTAAATTCCATCCTTACTTTGGACAGATTAAGGGAGAGAAAACAAACTGCTTTGGAACAGTTTTGCATGTGCAAGAAGTATAGGAAACGTCTCATCACCTGCTTCACGAATCAAAGTAGGTTTTCTCTGAGCTTCCAGTTCCACGTTTGGCAAGGAACCATGTGTTCTTTAAGTTCTATTTCTTGTCCTTTTGGAGATGATACTCACTTTGTAGATAGGATTCGCCTCCCTTTTCACTATTTCCAGAGAATTTCATAATTACCAGGGAAAAAACAAACAAGAAAAGCAACCTAAACTTTAACCTTTCTATGCATATGCATCAACAGCAAAAACTAGACAATGCCCATACAATGACAATGGCCAAAATGACCTGACATTTATATCAGCCATAAAACAGAAAAGAAACCTAGACTCGTGATGTTACCATATAAGTTGCAAGTTACTTAAAACCTAATAAAGACAGCAATAATTTGACTTGCCGTTCCACAATGTGATTTTGAGCTGCTCCCTGTGAATATCTTTGATATATTGCCCAAGGTAACCCAGAAGCAGCTGGCGAACTAAACCTTCAAACATTGCCCCTTCAAAGCCTAGAAGCAAAAGAAGAAGATTGTGTGATATGCAGCATTAAAAATTTTATAAAACAAATTATTGATACCAGTGATGCAGGAACAGCAAATCATGGTTTAGAAGGGTTCAAGGAAATTATTTTAAGAATGCTGTTTGTTTTTAGCAAGTAAGAAGCAAATAATTGAATGAACATCTTTATGGTCTGAATAATATCCAGATGCCAAATAGTTTAGCTTGTTTGGAAACTAAGAGGCTCTACTGACTCAGTTAGTTTGTTTGGTTAATAAATTGGTTGAAACATATGCATACATGCATTTTCCATAATTCTCAATAGAACTATTTTTTAGGCCAAAATACGAAAAACCCCCCAAAGTATACACCGAATCTCAAAGTCCCCCAGCCTAAAGTTTGCCTCATAACCCCATCTATGTTGCCAATTTTCCGCCGTAATGGCCGTTAGAAAGTTAACGTTTTTCATGATGTGCGTTGCACGTGCGTGGGCAATTATGTAATTTCCACTTGATATACAGAAAACTAAAAGCTGTTGAGAGAGCATTCAGTTGGTTATGGTGGAAAACCCACTTATCGTGCCGGCGACACAAATCACAATGGCCCTCTCTCTCTCTCTCTCTCTCTCTCTCTCTCTCTCTCTCTCTCTCTCTCTCTCTCTCTCTCTCTCTCTCATCCACCTCTTCTCTCTCTCTCTCATCCACCTCTTCTCTCTCTCCCCCACTTACCGTGCCTGCGACACAAATCACAATGACCCTCTCTCTCTCTCTCTCTCTCTCTCTCTCTCTCTCTCTCTCATTCTCATCCACCTCTTCTCTTCCTGCTCAACTCCGGCGGTCGCGATGATGGCGGATTTCGGACAGATACTACATCTACAAATGCTGGAGTGACTTTCGCCATCACGGCCTTGGCCGCCACTGTATTTTGCACTATTAGGTAACAAAATAGAAGAACAGCAACACCACCCCACCACCTCCTCAACACCAACCATCACAAAGCTGCCATTATTATTTACATAAACACAAACACACACACAGACTTACAAGACACGACCTATCCTCAACATCAATAAACAGAATAATTACCATGCTTCTACACCCCACAATCTTCAAATCAACCCCATTCTCGCAAACCCTGAACCTTCTCCTCCATTGACATACCCCAAAACGATCGCAACAACCCTAACCTCGACAATTCTGGCAATATCGACGAACGCTGCACAAGCAAGTCAAAATTTGAAAATTTAGGGTTTCTTTACTTTGATCTATTTTGATTTTTCTTGAATGTTAATTTTGTAGTCTCTCTCTCTTTCCCCCTCTCTGCTCCATCCCTAATCCCCCTCTTTCTCTTTGTCAAATCAATTGGCCAAAAAGTTTAATTGGAAGAACTAAATGAAGGGTTATATGAAAATTGAGCAATTGGGTTTGATTTAGGAACTTGAAATTGTATACCCAGTCCATGAATTTCATAGTTTATGCTCGTTAGTTTATGGATCATGTAAATGGGTCATGATCCATATCCAAAATCAAGTGGAAATAACCTAATTGCCCCCGCACATGCAGGCACACGATGAAAAACGTTAACTTTCTAACGGCCATCACGGCAGGGGGCTAACTAAAAAAATTGGCAACGCCAGATAGGGTTATGGGGCAAACTTTAGGCTGGGGGGACTTTGGGATTCGGTGTATACTTTGGAAGGTTTTTTGCATTTTAGCCTATTTTTTAGAAATATGCATTAATTATTACCAAACAATAAAGTTAAATATGATATCCCACATCTACGTTATCCCAATGTCATCCTGATTCATTATTCAGTTAAACAATTGCTTTGATAAGAACATTATTTGGTGCATTTCGACACAACTTTCATTAACCACAAATTAAACAAGGAATCTATTCTTTTCAAAAAAGTAGAAAAATGAGAATTCTGGAGGTGTGAGAAAAACAAAAGAAAGAAGTAGAAGTAGAGATATGAGGGAAAACATATGTCCTGGTAAAGCTCATTTTAGACCTTAGCAAGCTGTACATAATAATTTGCCTCAAAAGATATTAAATGAAAGAACAATTTAAACAAGCAATCATGTCCAACATTCTTCAATTTGGAATCATGGATGGTATTTCTCTCCAATAAACTCCATTGTGCATTGAATGCCCATATGGTTGTTAGCTGATCTTAATTCAATATACAAGACTCAAATAGAAGAAAAACTTTAAAAGTCGTCAATTTTTACTTCAGATTGCAAAATCTGAAATTGAAAGAAAATGGAAATATAACACTTGCGAATTCAATACAGACATGATCAATAGAGGAGGCAACATGAAAGAGCGAGGGTTGACATATGTTTCCAATCCAAGGGCATGAGTTAGATTTCATAATTAAAGGTGGCATTTGATTGGATTGAAGTATTAATGAGCAACTTAATGTCAGAAACCGATTAAGAGAAAATGTCTTAATTGTGAAAGCAAGACTATAGATACTTGGTAACTTAATGATTTGAAACATTAGAAGAACTGTATCTTTTAGGACCCTTTCAACAATAAAGAACATGACAAGCCCATAGTGTGAGGAAATGTTCTAGGATACAATCTAAAGGAACTCAAATTGAGATCCAATATCAAAGAAAGGTAAACAAAATTTTTTTATCAACCGCAGATATTATTGATGTAATTTTAAAGGTACATATAAAACAACCAGAAGAAAAAACTCCAAAACCTCCGATACACACCACAAAAAATTCACCCAGTCGCAATCCACATTGCAGATTATCAAAATATTAAGCAAAACATATAAGTGAGAAACAAGCATATCTCAGAAACGGCACTAAACAGGACAAGACCGAAACAAGAAATCAAATATGAAAATCAACATCTAACATCCTTCTCACCATCCAAATGACTGAACTGGACACTCAAAATTTCTTCTCAAGGTCAAACTGCCTCTAATAACACTTTTCTACTTACTTTGACAAAAGGCCAAACACCTCGCATGCATCTTGGGCAGCCACCATATACAGCAAAGAGTGTTCTTGGACAATCCAGGTATAAACGCAATAGGGAATTAGAAGGTAATAGATGTTGTTCTTAGTTGATGAAGATGCACGAAAACCACCGTAAACTTGCACTAAAAGCTCCAACAATATATGTGTGCCTCAACCAACAAAAACCCCAAATTTTATTTTTTAAGAAAATTGATACCCCTCACTCTCTTTTTTTTTTTAGATAATTATAGGACGATCAGAACATGTGAACCTGAATTATGAGAAAAACGTTGTGAAATTTATGTATTATAAATTACTAACATCCACTTCCACGATCCAATTTCGTTCCTATAAACATTCTAACAGTCGAGAAAAGGCATTTTGGACTAAAATTAGCAAACAAAACGAAAGAAAAGAAAGACTTGAGAGGAGAGAAAGAGAACTCACCTGTGGCAAGTAAGGCAGACCGACGGCGGCTGAACTGAACGGAAGTCGAAAGGCAGGAATCGGGCGGAGAAAAGCGCGGTCTGCTGAACTGAACGGAAGTCGCAGGCAGGAATCGGAGGGAAAAAAGCGAGAGACGGAGTTGAACGAATGAAAGGGGTACTGAATCTATTTTGCAAAGTTTACAGGGACAAAATTGTCTAGTGACTTGCTCAGAATCAGATGCCTTCAAATCATTTGTTCAGGAACTGCCCAATAGTGCATGATGCAAATGTGAATGAGCAAAAATTAGGCGTCACCTAAGATTTAGACATTTTTAAAATAAAAAAACTCTTTAATGCAATTATGAAGAATGAATAGAAATATGATGTGTCAACTAAATTATTTTCTATTAATTATTAGATAATTAATTTTTTAACTTCCAATGCATATTGTGAATGACACATTTAAATTATTTCCTATTGATTATTAGATAATTAATTTTTTGACTTCTAATGCACATTGTGAAGAAGGATGTGAATAACACAATGTGCATTGAAAGTTAAAAAATCAATTATCTAATAACTAATAGAAAACAATTTAGTTGACACATCATATTCTACGATGCACGTTTTTTTTTCCTTTAAAAAATGTATAAATCCTAGGTGACACCCAATTTTTCTAAATTCACATTTGCATTGGTGATGCTCTTAGGCGGGAGCAAAAGCGCTTAATTGAGGTTTCTTAGTACCACCGCCTCCCAAAATAATTATCGTTTTAGTAAAAAAAATTTAGCTCAAAATAATTGTCATTATAGAAGGAGGATGCTAAACAACGCACCCAAAAGTGCTAAGCAACGCACCCTTTCTAATAAAATTACCAAGCTACCCTTAAACTAAAAAAATTTTAAAAAATAAAAACTAACCTACCCCCCTCCCCCACCCCTCATTTTAACTTTCTCTCATTCCCTCTTCACTTTTTCTCTTTACTTTCTCTCACTTTCTCTCATTCTCTCCACTTTTCTAACAAAAATCCTACATTCCTTCAACATTTACTCAAAGAAAAAAAGGTACGTTTCTTTATAATTTTTGTAATCTTTTATTAAATGTATTAGTTTGAACTAAATGAACTGAAAAAAAAAATTCGAATTTTGGAGGGCGGACCGGCTATCTTTGGAATAAGGGGGGCCGGCTATGGAATGGGAGAACCAGCCGGCTATATACATTTGGCGGGCGGCTATATTTAAATAAGGCGGACGGCTATATTTAAATATAACCGGGCGGCTATTTTTTTTTTTTTTTTTTTGAAATAATAATGATGTTCCTATTACATTATTTTTTGCTATATTTTTGTTAGATTAAATTGCTATATTATTAACTTTTTAAATTGCACATAATTTTTGGTCCAAGCATGGACAAATCGATCTCTGTACGGCTCCAACCATTCCTTCTTCACGTAACTGATCTGAGCTGGAATCCATTTCCATTTTTCTTCCATCTGAGCCAACATAAGCTGATATTCCTCCTCAGTATTGGCGTGCACTATCCTTTGCCATCGTGAACTAAATGCTTTGGTAAATCTTTTTTTTTTCATCAGCTGTACCAAATATTTTTCCACGTTCTTCGATATGTGTCGCCTACATAAAAGATGTTTTGACTCGGGAAAATGATGCTCAATAGCACTCATCAAAGCCGTTCTCGATCGGTAACTATCACATCGGGAGCCGCAGACACTATAAAACATCATCCGCAATGCGACATTGCCCAATAGAAGCTTGTTTTCCTCTCATTTTTTAAGAAGGCGAATGCTACATGATAATTTTTGCCCGTCGATGTAATCCCAATGATCTCCAACATAGGCATATCGTATTTGTTTGTCCGATACGTACAATCCATACACAAAACATACGGATATAACGTGAGCAGCTCCTGCGCCTTCGGGTGAGCAAACATGACATCGCCCAGAACGTTTGTCCCCTCCATATGCCTAAACCACGTCTCGTATCCCAAATTCTTTAACAAGGAAAAAAAATATTGCATCTTTGTCATGTTGCCCATTTTATTCATTCTTATCTTCTGCTGGGCATTTTGCACCTGCGAGCATTAAATAAAATTTACGTCAATAATGAATCTAAAAAAATGTTATCAATTATTTTAAACATATTTCTCACTTAACACATTGATTTTTGTACCTGTCTCAAGCTTGCAATTTTCGGATTTTCTTTCTTTATGGCGTTGAGTATCTGTTTCCCCTTTATGTTTGCATGACTTAATTCTTTGATCATACCGAATTCCTTCTCGAACGCCGTTTCAGATCTATGCCACTTGGTGATAATCCGACAATTGATGGTTGTGTTTGCCCTTCTCTTTCTTAATGATCACCTTCCACTTACCATGGGTATTTTCCACGGCTATTACTTGACGGGCATTCTATTTTCTTTGTGCCTCTCAAATTTCGATCCGCTTCGTCCAACTCTCCGTCATATTTGTAAACCCCACCCTCTCACATCCAAACCACAACCTTTTACATCCGTTCGCTCTTGTTTTCGCCTTGAATTCTTTAGGTACATATTTTGTTCTTTTCCTCTGCTCTAATCCAAGCTTCAACTTCTTCTCGGCAAACACATCATCGTCGCAAAAAAATGTGACACGTCAGGGAAATCTTCCGTATCATCATTAACGATGTGAATACCCTGCAAATAAACATAATGTAACATTAAAAAAAAATAATTATCCATGTATTGAATTAAAGTATGTTACTTCATTTGTATATCACTTATTTGTATATAGTGTAATTATATAAAACATAAAAAATAAAAATAAAATAAAATAAAAATAACCAAGACTTTAATTTACAAAAAAAAACAAATAAAAAAACAAACCAACACACTTTAATTAAAGTATGTTATTTCATTTGTATATAGTGTAATTATATTTAACATAAAAAACAAACATTAAATAATAAAATATAAATAACCAAGACTATTTAATTTACAAATAATAAAAAAAAAACCAATACACTTTAATTAAAGTATGTTATTTTATTTGTATGTATAGTGTAATTATATTTATAGTTATATTTAACATATAAAACAAAAAAAACAAAACAAAACAATTTTATTTACAAAAAAATAATAAATGTTTGTTTACGAAGGATAATCAAGTGCTCAATAGTGGTTGATTATTGGAAGCTTTGTGGATTTTTTTAGATGATCAAAAGACTTACTTTCAAAGGATAAACAAGAGCACAATAGAGATTAAATGTTGGAATCTTTGTGGATCCTTATAGATGATCAAAAGACTTGATTTCAAAGGATAAATACGAGCGCAATAGAGATTGATTGTGGGAAGCTTTGACGATCCTTTTAGATGACCAAAAGACTTGTTTTTAAAGGATAAACAAGTCCTCAATAGAGATTTATTGTTGGAAGCTTTGTGGATCCTTTTAGAGGATCAAAAGTCTTTATTACAAATGATAAACAAGAGCTCAATATATATTGATTGTTTGATTCTTTGTTGATCCTTTTAGAGGATCAAAAGACTAGTTTTTAAAGGATAAACAAGAGCTCAATAGAGATTGATTGTTGGAAGCTTTGAGGATCCTTTTAGAGGTTCAAAAGACTTGTTTACGAAGGATAAACAAGTGCTCAATAGTGGTTGATTATTGTAAGCTTTGTGGATTCTTTTAGATGATCAAAAGACTTACTTTCAAAGGATAAACAAGAGCACAATAGAGATTAAATGTTGGAATCTTTGTGGATCCTTATAGATGATCAAAAGACATGATTTCAAAGGATAAACAAGAGCGCAATAGAGATTGATTGTGGGAGGCTTTGACGATCCTTTTAGATGACCAAAAGACTTGTTTTTAAAGGATAAACAAGTCCTCAATAGAGATTTATTGTTGGAAGCTTTGTGGATCCTTTTAGAGGATCAAAAGTCTTTATTACAAATGATAAACAAGAGCTCAATATAGATTGATTGTTGGATGCTTTGTGGATCCTTTTAGAGGATCAAAAGACTTGTTTTTAAAGGATAAACAAGAGCTCAATAGAGATTGATTGTTGGAAGCTTTGAGGATCCTTTTAGGGGTTCAAAAGACTTGTTTACAAAGGATAAACAAGTGCTCAATAGTGGTTGATTATTGCAAGTTTTGTGGATTCTTTTAGATGATCAAAAGACGTACTTTCAAAGGATAAACAAGAGCACAATAGAGATTGAATGTTGGAATCTTTGTGAATCCTTATAGATGATCAAAAGACTTGATTTCAAAGGATAAACAAGAGCGCAATAGAGATTGATTGTGGGAATCTTTGACGATCCTTTTAGATGACCAAAAGACTTGTTTTTAAAGGATAAACAAGTCCTCAATAGAGATTTATTGTTGGAAGCTTTGTGGATCCTTTTAGAGGATCAAAAGTCTTTATTACAAATGATAAACAAGAGCTCAATATAGATTGAATGTTGGATGCTTTGTGGATCCTTTTAGAGGATCAAAAGACTTATTTTAAAGGATAAACAAGAGCTCAATAGAGATTCATTGTTGGAAGCTTTGAGGATCCTTTTAGAGGTTCAAAAGACTTGTTTACCAAGGATAATCAAGTGCTCAATAGTGGTTGATTATTGGAAGCTTTGTGGATTCTTTTAGATGATCAAAAGACTTACTTTCAAAGGATAAACAAGAGCACAATAGAGATTGAATGTTGGAATCTTTGTGGATCCTTATAGATGATCAAAAGACTTGATTTCAAAGGATAAACAAGAGCGCAATAGAGATTGATTGTGGAAATCTTTGACGATCCTTTTAGATGACCAAAAGACTTGTTTTTAAAGGATAAACAAGTCCTCAATAGAGATTTATTGTTGGAAGCTTTGTGGATCCTTTTAGAGGATCAAAAGTCTTTATTACAAATGATAAACAAGAGCTCAATATAGATTGATTGTTGGATGCTTTGTGGATCCTTTTAGAGGATCAAAAGACTTATTTCTAAAGGATAAACAAGAGCTCAATAGAGATTGATTGTTGGAAGCTTTGAGGATCCTTTTAGAGGTTCAAAAGACTTGTTTACCAAGGAT
The DNA here is from genome assembly GCA_016624345.1 of Platycodon grandiflorus. NCBI lineage: Eukaryota > Viridiplantae > Streptophyta > Magnoliopsida > Asterales > Campanulaceae > Platycodon > Platycodon grandiflorus. Next base: position 41,943,049 of record CM028362.1, on the reverse strand, counting down.
AATCAAGTGCTCAATAGTGGTTGATTATTGGAAGCTTTGTGGATTCTTTTAGATGATCAAAAGACTTACTTTCAAAGGATAAACAAGAGCACAATAGAGATTAAATGTTGGAATCTTTGTGGATCCTTATAGATGATCAAAAGACTTGATTTCAAAGGATAAACAGCGCAATAGAGATTGATTGTGGGAAGCTTTGACGATCCTTTTAGATGACCAAAAGACTTGTTTTTAAAGGATAAACAAGTCCTCAATAGAGATTTATTGTTGGAAGCTTTGTGGATCCTTTTAGAGGATCAAAAGTCTTTATTACAAATGATAAACAAGAGCTCAATATATATTGATTGTTTGATTCTTTGTGGATCCTTTTAGAGGATCAAAAGACTTGTTTTTAAAGGATAAACAAGAGCTCAATAGAGATTGATTGTTGGAAGCTTTGAGGATCCTTTTAGAGGTTCAAAAGACTTGTTTACCAAGGATAAACAAGTGCTCAATAGTGGTTGATTATTGGAAGCTTTGTGGATTCTTTTAGATGATCAAAAGACTTACTTTCAAAGGATAAACAAGAGCACAATAGAGATTGAATGTTGGAATCTTTGTGGATCCTTATAGATGATCAAAAGACTTGATTTCAAAGGATAAACAAGAGCGCAATAGAGATTGATTGTGGGAATCTTTGACGATCCTTTTAGATGACCAAAAGACTTGTTTTTAAAGGATAAACAAGTCCTCAATAGAGATTTATTGTTGGAAGCTTTGTGGATCCTTTTAGAGGATCAAAAGTCTTTATTACAAATGATAAACAAGAGCTCAATATAGATTGATTGTTGGATGCTTTGTGGATCCTTTTAGAGGATCAAAAGACTTATTTCTAAAGGATAAACAAGAGCTCAATAGAGATTGATTGTTGGAAGCTTTGAGGATCCTTTTAGAGGTTCAAAAGACTTGTTTACCAAGGATAATCAAGTGCTCAATAGTGGTTGATTATTGGAAGCTTTGTGGATTCTTTTAGATGATCAAAAGACTTACTTTCAAAGGATAAACAAGAGCACAATAGAGATTGAATGTTGGAATCTTTGTGGATCCTTATAGATGATCAAAAGACTTGATTTCAAAGGATAAACAAGAGCGCAATAGAGATTGATTGTGGGAAGCTTTGACGATCCTTTTAGATGACCAAAAGACTTGTTTTTAAAGGATAAACAAGTCCTCAATAGAGATTTATTGTTGGAAGCTTTGTGGATCCTTTTAGAGGATCAAAAGTCTTTATTACAAATGATAAACAAGAGCTCAATATAGATTGATTGTTTGATGCTTTGTGGATCCTTTTAGAGGATCAAAAGACTTGTTTTAAAGGATAAACAAGAGCTCAATAGAGATTGATTGTTGGAAGCTTTGAGGATCCTTTTAGAGGTTCAAAAGACTTGTTTACGAAGGATAAACAAGTGCTCAATAGTGGTTGATTATTGGAAGCTTTGTGGATTCTTTTAGATGATCAAAAGACTTACTTTCAAAGGATAAACAAGAGCACAATAGAGATTAAATGTTGGAATCTTTGTGGATCCTTATAGATGATCAAAAGACTTGATTTCAAAGGATAAACAAGAGCGCAATAGAGATTGATTGTGGGAAGCTTTGACGATCCTTTTAGATGACCAAAAGACTTGTTTTTAAAGGATAAACAAGTCCTCAATAGAGATTTATTGTTGGAAGCTTTGTGGATCCTTTTAGAGGATCAAAAGTCTTTATTACAAATGATAAACAAGAGCTCAATATAGATTGATTGTTGGATGCTTTGTGGATCCTTTTAGAGGATCAAAAGACTTGTTTTTAAAGGATAAACAAGAGCTCAATAGAGATTGATTGTTGGAAGCTTTGAGGATCCTTTTAGAGGTTCAAAAGACTTGTTTACAAAGGATAATCAAGTGCTCAATAGTGGTTGATTATTGGAAGCTTTGTGGATTCTTTTAGATGATCAAAAGACTTACTTTCAAAGGATAAACAAGAGCACAATAGAGATTAAATGTTGGAATCTTTGTGGATCCTTATAGATGATCAAAAGACTTGATTTCAAAGGATAAACAAGAGCGCAATAGAGATTGATTGTGGGAAGCTTTGATGATCCTTTTAGATGACCAAAAGACTTGTTTTTAAAGGATAAACAAGTCCTCAATAGAGATTTATTGTTGGAAGCTTTGTGGATCCTTTTAGAGGATCAAAAGTCTTTATTACAAATGATAAACAAGAGCTCAATATAGATTGATTGTTGGATGCTTTGTGGATCCTTTTAGAGGATCAAAAGACTTGTTTTTAAGGATAAACAAGAGCTCAATAGAGATTGATTGTTGGAAGCTTTGAGGATCCTTTTAGGGGTTCAAAAGACTTGTTTACAAAGGATAAACAAGTGCTCAATAGTGGTTGATTATTGGAAGCTTTGTGGATTCTTTTAGATGATCAAAAGACGTACTTTCAAAGGATAAACAAGAGCACAATAGAGATTGAATGTTGGAATCTTTGTGGATCCTTATAGATGATCAAAAGACTTGATTTCAAAGGATAAACAAGAGCGCAATAGAGATTGATTGTGGGAAGCTTTGACGATCCTTTTAGATGACCAAAAGACTTGTTTTTAAAGGATAAACAAGTCCTCAATAGAGATTTATTGTTGGAAGCTTTGTGGATCCTTTTAGAGGATCAAAAGTCTTTATTACAAATGATAAACAAGAGCTCAATATAGATTGATTGTTGGATGCTTTGTGGATCCTTTTAGAGGATCAAAAGACTTGTTTTAAAGGATAAACAAGAGCTCAATAGAGATTGATTGTTGGAAGCTTTGAGGATCCTTTTAGAGGTTCAAAAGACTTGTTTACAAAGGATAAACAAGTGCTCAATAGTGGTTGATTATTGGAAGCTTTGTGGATTCTTTTAGATGATCAAAAGACTTACTTTCAAAGGATAAACAAGAGCACAATAGAGATTGAATGTTGGAATCTTTGTGGATCCTTATAGATGATCAAAAGACTTGATTTCAAAGGATAAACAAGAGCGCAATAGAGATTGATTGTGGGAATCTTTGACGATCCTTTTAGATGACCAAAAGACTTGTTTTTAAAGGATAAACAAGTCCTCAATAGAGATTTATTGTTGGAAGCTTTGTGGATCCTTTTAGAGGATCAAAAGTCTTTATTACAAATGATAAACAAGAGCTCAATATAGATTGATTGTTGGATGCTTTGTGGATCCTTTTAGAGGATCAAAAGACTTATTTCTAAAGGATAAACAAGAGCTCAATAGAGATTCATTGTTGGAAGCTTTGAGGATCCTTTTAGAGGTTCAAAAGACTTGTTTACCAAGGATAATCAAGTGCTCAATAGTGGTTGATTATTGGAAGCTTTGTGGATTCTTTTAGATGATCAAAAGACTTACTTTCAAAGGATAAACAAGAGCACAATAGAGATTGAATGTTGGAATCTTTGTGGATCCTTATAGATGATCAAAAGACTTGATTTCAAAGGATAAACAAGAGCGCAATAGAGATTGATTGTGGGAAGCTTTGACGATCCTTTTAGATGACCAAAGACTTGTTTTTAAAGGATAAACAAGTCCTCAATAGAGATTTATTGTTGGAAGCTTTGTGGATCCTTTTAGAGGATCAAAAGTCTTTATTACAAATGATAAACAAGAGCTCAATATAGATTGATTGTTGGATGCTTTGTGGATCCTTTTAGAGGATCAAAAGACTTATTTCTAAAGGATAAACAAGAGCTCAATAGAGATTGATTGTTGGAAGCTTTGAGGATCCTTTTAGAGGTTCAAAAGACTTGTTTACCAAGGATAATCAAGTGCTCAATAGTGGTTGATTATTGGAAGCTTTGTGGATTCTTTTAGATGATCAAAAGACTTACTTTCAAAGGATAAACAAGAGCACAATAGAGATTGAATGTTGGAATCTTTGTGGATCCTTATAGATGATCAAAAGACTTGATTTCAAAGGATAAACAAGAGCGCAATAGAGATTGATTGTGGGAATCTTTGACGATCCTTTTAGATGACCAAAAGACTTGTTTTTAAAGGATAAACAAGTCCTCAATAGAGATTTATTGTTGGAAGCTTTGTGGATCCTTTTAGAGGATCAAAAGTCTTTATTACAAATGATAAACAAGAGCTCAATATAGATTGATTGTTGGATGCTTTGTGGATCCTTTTAGAGGATCAAAAGACTTATTTCTAAAGGATAAACAAGAGCTCAATAGAGATTGATTGTTGGAAGCTTTGAGGATCCTTTTAGAGGTTCAAAAGACTTGTTTACAAAGGATAATCAAGTGCTCAATAGTGGTTGATTATTGGAAGCTTTGTGGATTCTTTTAGATGATCAAAAGACTTACTTTCAAAGGATAAACAAGAGCACAATAGAGATTGAATGTTGGAATCTTTGTGGATCCTTATAGATGATCAAAAGACTTGATTTCAAAGGATAAACAAGAGCGCAATAGAGATTGATTGTGGGAATCTTTGACGATCCTTTTAGATGACCAAAAGACTTGTTTTAAAGGATAAACAAGTCCTCAATAGAGATTTATTGTTGGAAGCTTTGTGGATCCTTTTAGAGGATCAAAAGTCTTTATTACAAATGATAAACAAGAGCTCAATATAGATTGATTGTTGGATGCTTTGTGGATCCTTTTAGAGGATCAAAAGACTTGTTTTAAAGGATAAACAAGAGCTCAATAGAGATTGATTGTTGGAAGCTTTGAGGATCCTTTTAGAGGTTCAAAAGACTTGTTTACAAGGATAAACAAGTGCTCAATAGTGGTTGATTATTGGAAGCTTTGTGGATTTTTTAGATGATCAAAAGACTTACTTTCAAAGGATAAACAAGAGCACAATAGAGATTGAATGTTGGAATCTTTGTGGATCCTTATAGATGATCAAAAGACTTGATTTCAAAGGATAAACAAGAGCGCAATAGAGATTGATTGTGGGAAGCTTTGACGATCCTTTTAGATGACCAAAAGACTTGTTTTTAAAGGATAAACAAGTCCTCAATAGAGATTTATTGTTGGAAGCTTTGTGGATCCTTTTAGAGGATCAAAAGTCTTTATTACAAATGATAAACAAGAGCTCAATATAGATTGATTGTTGGATGCTTTGTGGATCCTTTTAGAGGATCAAAAGACTTGTTTTAAAGGATAAACAAGAGCTCAATAGAGATTGATTGTTGGAAGCTTTGAGGATCCTTTTAGAGGTTCAAAAGACTTGTTTACAAAGGATAAACAAGTGCTCAATAGTGGTTGATTATTGGAAGCTTTGTGGATTCTTTTAGATGATCAAAAGACTTACTTTCAAAGGATAAACAAGAGCACAATAGAGATTGAATGTTGGAATCTTTGTGGATCCTTATAGATGATCAAAAGACTTGATTTCAAAGGATAAACAAGAGCGCAATAGAGATTGATTGTGGGAAGCTTTGTGATCCTTTTAGATGACCAAAAGACTTGTTTTTAAAGGATAAACAAGTCCTCAATAGAGATTTATTGTTGGAAGCTTTGTGGATCCTTTTAGAGGATCAAAAGTCTTTATTACAAATGATAAACAAGAGCTCAATATAGATTGATTGTTGGATGCTTTGTGGATCCTTTTAGAGGATCAAAAGACTTTTTTAAAGGATAAACAAGAGCTCAATAGAGATTGATTGTTGGAAGCTTTGAGGATCCTTTTAGAGGTTCAAAAGACTTGTTTACAAAGGATAAACAAGTGCTCAATAGTGGTTGATTATTGGAAGCTTTGTGGATTCTTTTAGATGATCAAAAGACTTACTTTCAAAGGATAAACAAGAGCACAATAGAGATTGAATGTTGGAATCTTTGTGGATCCTTATAGATGATCAAAAGACTTGATTTCAAAGGATAAACAAGAGCGCAATAGAGATTGATTGTGGGAATCTTTGACGATCCTTTTAGATGACCAAAAGACTTGTTTTTAAAGGATAAACAAGTCCTCAATAGAGATTTATTGTTGGAAGCTTTGTGGATCCTTTTAGAGGATCAAAAGTCTTTATTACAAATGATAAACAAGAGCTCAATATAGATTGATTGTTGGATGCTTTGTGGATCCTTTTAGAGGATCAAAAGACTTATTTTAAAGGATAAACAAGAGCTCAATAGAGATTGATTGTTGGAAGCTTTGAGGATCCTTTTAGAGGTTCAAAAGACTTGTTTACAAAGGATAAACAAGTGCTCAATAGTGGTTGATTATTGGAAGCTTTGTGGATTCTTTTAGATGATCAAAAGACTTACTTTCAAAGGATAAACAAGAGCACAATAGAGATTGAATGTTGGAATCTTTGTGGATCCTTATAGATGATCAAAAGACTTGATTTCAAAGGATAAACAAGAGCGCAATAGAGATTGATTGTGGGAATCTTTGACGATCCTTTTAGATGACCAAAAGACTTGTTTTAAAGGATAAACAAGTCCTCAATAGAGATTTATTGTTGGAAGCTTTGTGGATCCTTTTAGAGGATCAAAAGTCTTTATTACAAATGATAAACAAGAGCTCAATATAGATTGATTGTTGGATGCTTTGTGGATCCTTTTAGAGGATCAAAAGACTTGTTTTTAAAGGATAAACAAGAGCTCAATAGAGATTGATTGTTGGAAGCTTTGAGGATCCTTTTAGAGGTTCAAAGACTTGTTTACAAAGGATAAACAAGTGCTCAATAGTGGTTGATTATTGGAAGCTTTGTGGATTCTTTTAGATGATCAAAAGACTTACTTTCAAAGGATAAACAAGAGCACAATAGAGATTGAATGTTGGAATCTTTGTGGATCCTTATAGATGATCAAAAGACTTGATTTCAAAGGATAAACAAGAGCGCAATAGAGATTGATTGTGGGAAGCTTTGCGATCCTTTTAGATGACCAAAAGACTTGTTTTTAAAGGATAAACAAGTCCTCAATAGAATTTATTGTTGGAAGCTTTGTGGATCCTTTTAGAGGATCAAAAGTCTTTATTACAAATGATAAACAAGAGCTCAATATAGATTGATTGTTGGATGCTTTGTGGATCCTTTTAGAGGATCAAAAGACTTATTTCTAAAGGATAAACAAGAGCTCAATAGAGATTGATTGTTGGAAGCTTTGAGGATCCTTTTAGAGGTTCAAAGACTTGTTTACCAAGGATAATCAAGTGCTCAATAGTGGTTGATTATTGGAAGCTTTGTGGATTCTTTTAGATGATCAAAAGACTTACTTTCAAAGGATAAACAAGAGCACAATAGAGATTGAATGTTGGAATCTTTGTGGATCCTTATAGATGATCAAAAGACTTGATTTCAAAGGATAAACAAGGCGCAATAGAGATTGATTGTGGGAATCTTTGACGATCCTTTTAGATGACCAAAAGACTTGTTTTAAAGGATAAACAAGTCCTCAATAGAGATTTATTGTTGGAAGCTTTGTGGATCCTTTTAGAGGATCAAAAGTCTTTATTACAAATGATAAACAAGAGCTCAATATAGATTGATTGTTGGATGCTTTGTGGATCCTTTTAGAGGATCAAAAGACTTATTTTAAAGGATAAACAAGAGCTCAATAGAGATTGATTGTTGGAAGCTTTGAGGATCCTTTTAGAGGTTCAAAAGACTTGTTTACAAAGGATAATCAAGTGCTCAATAGTGGTTGATTATTGGAAGCTTTGTGGATTCTTTTAGATGATCAAAAGACTTACTTTCAAAGGATAAACAAGAGCACAATAGAGATTGAATGTTGGAATCTTTGTGGATCCTTATAGATGATCAAAAGACTTGATTTCAAAGGATAAACAAGAGCGCAATAGAGATTGATTGTGGGAATCTTTGACGATCCTTTTAGATGACCAAAAGACTTGTTTTTAAAGGATAAACAAGTCCTCAATAGAGATTTATTGTTGGAAGCTTTGTGGATCCTTTTAGAGGATCAAAAGTCTTTATTACAAATGATAAACAAGAGCTCAATATAGATTGATTGTTGGATGCTTTGTGGATCCTTTTAGAGGATCAAAAGACTTGTTTTAAAGGATAAACAAGAGCTCAATAGAGATTGATTGTTGGAAGCTTTGAGGATCCTTTTAGAGGTTCAAAAGACTTGTTTACAAAGGATAAACAAGTGCTCAATAGTGGTTGATTATTGGAAGCTTTGTGGATTCTTTTAGATGATCAAAAGACTTACTTTCAAAGGATAAACAAGAGCACAATAGAGATTAAATGTTGGAATCTTTGTGGATCCTTATAGATGATCAAAAGACTTGATTTCAAAGGATAAACAAGAGCGCAATAGAGATTGATTGTGGGAAGCTTTGACGATCCTTTTAGATGACCAAAAGACTTGTTTTTAAAGGATAAACAAGTCCTCAATAGAGATTTATTGTTGGAAGCTTTGTGGATCCTTTTAGAGGATCAAAAGTCTTTATTACAAATGATAAACAAGAGCTCAATATAGATTGATTGTTGGATGCTTTGTGGATCCTTTTAGAGGATCAAAAGACTTGTTTTAAAGGATAAACAAGAGCTCAATAGAGATTGATTGTTGGAAGCTTTGAGGATCCTTTTAGAGGTTCAAAAGACTTGTTTACAAAGGATAAACAAGTGCTCAATAGTGGTTGATTATTGGAAGCTTTGTGGATTCTTTTAGATGATCAAAAGACTTACTTTCAAAGGATAAACAAGAGCACAATAGAGATTGAATGTTGGAATCTTTGTGGATCCTTATAGATGATCAAAAGACTTGATTTCAAAGGATAAACAAGAGCGCAATAGAGATTGATTGTGGGAAGCTTTGACGATCCTTTTAGATGACAAAAGACTTGTTTTTAAAGGATAAACAAGTCCTCAATAGAGATTTATTGTTGGAAGCTTTGTGGATCCTTTTAGAGGATCAAAAGTCTTTATTACAAATGATAAACAAGAGCTCAATATAGATTGATTGTTGGATGCTTTGTGGATCCTTTTAGAGGATCAAAAGACTTGTTTTTAAAGGATAAACAAGAGCTCAATAGAGATTGATTGTTGGAAGCTTTGAGGATCCTTTTAGGTTCAAAGACTTGTTTACAAAGGATAAACAAGTGCTCAATAGTGGTTGATTATTGGAAGCTTTGTGGATTCTTTTAGATGATCAAAGAGACTTACTTTCAAAGGATAAACAAGAGCACAATAGAGATTGAATGTTGGAATCTTTGTGGATCCTTATAGATGATCAAAAGACTTGATTTCAAAGGATAAACAAGAGCGCAATAGAGATTGATTGTGGGAATCTTTGCGATCCTTTTAGATGACCAAAAGACTTGTTTTTAAAGGATAAACAAGTCCTCAATAGAGATTTATTGTTGGAAGCTTTGTGGATCCTTTTAGAGGATCAAAAGTCTTTATTACAAATGATAAACAAGAGCTCAATATAGATTGATTGTTGGATGCTTTGTGGATCCTTTTAGAGGATCAAAAGACTTATTTCTAAAGGATAAACAAGAGCTCAATAGAGATTGATTGTTGGAAGCTTTGAGGATCCTTTTAGAGGTTCAAAAGACTTGTTTACCAAGGATAATCAAGTGCTCAATAGTGGTTGATTATTGGAAGCTTTGTGGATTCTTTTAGATGATCAAAGACTTACTTTCAAAGGATAAACAAGAGCACAATAGAGATTGAATGTTGGAATCTTTGTGGATCCTTATAGATGATCAAAAGACTTGATTTCAAAGGATAAACAAGAGCGCAATAGAGATTGATTGTGGGAATCTTTGGCGATCCTTTTAGATGACCAAAGACTTGTTTTTAAAGGATAAACAAGTCCTCAATAGAAGATTTATTGTTGGAAGCTTTGTGGATCCTTTTAGAGGATCAAAAGTCTTTATTACAAATGATAAACAAGAGCTCAATATAGATTGATTGTTGGATGCTTTGTGGATCCTTTTAGAGGATCAAAAGACTTGTTTTAAAGGATAAACAAGAGCTCAATAGAGATTGATTGTTGGAAGCTTTGAGGATCCTTTTAGAGGTTCAAAGACTTGTTTGAAGGATAATCAAGTGCTCAATAGTGGTTGATTATTGGAAGCTTTGTGGATTCTTTTAGATGATCAAAGACTTACTTTCAAAGGATAAACAAGAGCACAATAGAGATTGAATGTTGGAATCTTTGTGGATCCTTATAGATGATCAAAGACTTGATTTCAAAGGATAAACAAGAGCGCAATAGAGATTGATTGTGGGAAGCTTTGACGATCCTTTTAGATGACCAAAAGACTTGTTTTAAAGGATAAACAAGTCCTCAATAGAAGATTTATTGTTGGAAGCTTTGTGGATCCTTTTAGAGGATCAAAAGTCTTTATTACAAATGATAAACAAGAGCTCAATATAGATTGATTGTTGGATGCTTTGTGGATCCTTTTAGAGGATCAAAAGACTTGTTTTAAAGGATAAACAAGAGCTCAATAGAGATTGATTGTTGGAAGCTTTGAGGATCCTTTTAGAGGTTCAAAAGACTTGTTTACAAAGGATAAACAAGTGCTCAATAGTGGTTGATTATTGGAAGCTTTGTGGATTCTTTTAGATGATCAAAGACTTACTTTCAAAGGATAAACAAGAGCACAATAGAGATTGAATGTTGGAATCTTTGTGGATCCTTATAGATGATCAAACTTGATTTCAAAGGATAAACAAGAGCGCAATAGAGATTGATTGTGGGAATCTTTGACGATCCTTTTAGATGACCAAAAGACTTGTTTTTAAAGGATAAACAAGTCCTCAATAGAAATTTATTGTTGGAAGCTTTGTGGATCCTTTTAGAGGATCAAAAGTCTTTATTACAAATGATAAACAAGAGCTCAATATAGATTGATTGTTGGATGCTTTGTGGATCCTTTTAGAGGATCAAAAGACTTGTTTTTAAAGGATAAACAAGAGCTCAATAGAGATTGATTGTTGGAAGCTTTGAGGATCCTTTTAGAGGTTCAAAGACTTGTTTACAAAGGATAATCAAGTGCTCAATAGTGGTTGATTATTGGAAGCTTTGTGGATTCTTTTAGATGATCAAAAGACTTACTTTCAAAGGATAAACAAGAGCACAATAGAGATTGAATGTTGGAATCTTTGTGGATCCTTATAGATGATCAAAGACTTGATTTCAAAGGATAAACAAGAGCGCAATAGAGATTGATTGTGGGAAGCTTTGACGATCCTTTTAGATGACCAAAAGACTTGTTTTAAAGGATAAACAAGTCCTCAATAGAATTTATTGTTGGAAGCTTTGTGGATCCTTTTAGAGGATCAAAAGTCTTTATTACAAATGATAAACAAGAGCTCAATATAGATTGATTGTTGGATGCTTTGTGGATCCTTTTAGAGGATCAAAAGACTTGTTTTTAAAGGATAAACAAGAGCTCAATAGAGATTGATTGTTGGAAGCTTTGAGGATCCTTTTAGAGGTTCAAAAGACTTGTTTGAAGGATAAACAAGTGCTCAATAGTGGTTGATTATTGGAAGCTTTGTGGATTCTTTTAGATGATCAAAAGACTTACTTTCAAAGGATAAACAAGAGCACAATAGAGATTGAATGTTGGAATCTTTGTGGATCCTTATAGATGATCAAAGACTTGATTTCAAAGGATAAACAAGAGCGCAATAGAGATTGATTGTGGGAAGCTTTGGCGATCCTTTTAGATGACCAAAAGACTTGTTTTTAAAGGATAAACAAGTCCTCAATAGAGATTTATTGTTGGAAGCTTTGTGGATCCTTTTAGAGGAACAAAAGTCTTTATTACAAATGATAAACAAGAGCTCAATATAGATTGATTGTTGGATGCTTTGTGGATCCTTTTAGAGGATCAAAAGACTTGTTTTTAAAGGATAAACAAGAGCTCAATAGAGATTGATTGTTAGAAGCTTTGAGGATCCTTTTAGAGGTTCAAAAGACTTGTTTACGAAGGATAATCAAGTGCTCAATAGTGGTTGATTATTGGAAGCTTTGTGGATTCTTTTAGATGATCAAAGACTTACTTTCAAAGGATAAACAAGAGCACAATAGAGATTGAATGTTGGAATCTTTGTGGATCCTTATAGATGATCAAAGACTTGATTTCAAAGGATAAACAAGAGCGCAATAGAGATTGATTGTGGGAATCTTTGTGATCCTTTTAGATGACCAAAAGACTTGTTTTAAAGGATAAACAAGTCCTCAATAGAGATTTATTGTTGGAAGCTTTGTGGATCCTTTTAGAGGATCAAAAGTCTTTATTACAAATGATAAACAAGAGCTCAATATAGATTGATTGTTGGATGCTTTGTGGATCCTTTTAGAGGATCAAAGACTTGTTTTTAAAGGATAAACAAGAGCTCAATAGAGATTGATTGTTGGAAGCTTTGAGGATCCTTTTAGAGGTTCAAAAGACTTGTTTACAAAGGATAAACAAGTGCTCAATAGTGGTTGATTATTGTAAGCTTTGTGGATTCTTTTAGATGATCAAAGACTTACTTTCAAAGGATAAACAAGAGCACAATAGAGATTGAATGTTGGAATCTTTGTGGATCCTTATAGATGATCAAAGACTTGATTTCAAAGGATAAACAAGAGCGCAATAGAGATTGATTGTGGGAATCTTTGACGATCCTTTTAGATGACCAAAAGACTTGTTTTTAAAGGATAAACAAGTCCTCAATAGGAATTTATTGTTGGAAGCTTTGTGGATCCTTTTAGAGGATCAAAAGTCTTTATTACAAATGATAAACAAGAGCTCAATATAGATTGATTGTTGGATGCTTTGTGGATCCTTTTAGAGGATCAAAAGACTTGTTTAAAGGATAAACAAGAGCTCAATAGAGATTGATTGTTGGAAGCTTTGAGGATCCTTTTAGAGGTTCAAAGACTTGTTTACAAAGGATAAACAAGTGCTCAATAGTGGTTGATTATTGGAAGCTTTGTGGATTCTTTTAGATGATCAAAGACTTACTTTCAAAGGATAAACAAGAGCACAATAGAGATTGAATGTTGGAATCTTTGTGGATCCTTATAGATGATCAAAGACTTGATTTCAAAGGATAAACAAGAGCGCAATAGAGATTGATTGTGGGAATCTTTGGCGATCCTTTTAGATGACCAAAAGACTTGTTTTTAAAGGATAAACAAGTCCTCAATAGAGATTTATTGTTGGAAGCTTTGTGGATCCTTTTAGAGGATCAAAAGTCTTTATTACAAATGATAAACAAGAGCTCAATATAGATTGATTGTTGGATGCTTTGTGGATCCTTTTAGAGGATCAAAGACTTGTTTTTAAAGGATAAACAAGAGCTCAATAGAGATTGATTGTTGGAAGCTTTGAGGATCCTTTTAGAGGTTCAAAAGACTTGTTTACAAAGGATAATCAAGTGCTCAATAGTGGTTGATTATTGGAAGCTTTGTGGATTCTTTTAGATGATCAAAGACTTACTTTCAAAGGATAAACAAGAGCACAATAGAGATTGAATGTTGGAATCTTTGTGGATCCTTATAGATGATCAAAGACTTGATTTCAAAGGATAAACAAGAGCGCAATAGAGATTGATTGTGGGAATCTTTGTGATCCTTTTAGATGACCAAAGACTTGTTTTAAAGGATAAACAAGTCCTCAATAGATTTATTGTTGGAAGCTTTGTGGATCCTTTTAGAGGATCAAAAGTCTTTATTACAAATGATAAACAAGAGCTCAATATAGATTGATTGTTGGATGCTTTGTGGATCCTTTTAGAGGATCAAAAGACTTATTTCTAAAGGATAAACAAGAGCTCAATAGAGATTGATTGTTGGAAGCTTTGAGGATCCTTTTAGAGGTTCAAAAGACTTGTTTACAAAGGATAAACAAGTGCTCAATAGTGGTTGATTATTGGAAGCTTTGTGGATTCTTTTAGATGATCAAAGACTTACTTTCAAAGGATAAACAAGAGCACAATAGAGATTGAATGTTGGAATCTTTGTGGATCCTTATAGATGATCAAAAGACTTGATTTCAAAGGATAAACAAGAGCGCAATAGAGATTGATTGTGGGAATCTTTGACGATCCTTTTAGATGACCAAAAGACTTGTTTTAAAGGATAAACAAGTCCTCAATAGAGATTTATTGTTGGAAGCTTTGTGGATCCTTTTAGAGGATCAAAAGTCTTTATTACAAATGATAAACAAGAGCTCAATATAGATTGATTGTTGGATGCTTTGTGGATCCTTTTAGAGGATCAAAGACTTGTTTTTAAAGGATAAACAAGAGCTCAATAGAGATTGATTGTTGGAAGCTTTGAGGATCCTTTTAGAGGTTCAAAAGACTTGTTTACAAAGGATAAACAAGTGCTCAATAGTGGTTGATTATTGGAAGCTTTGTGGATTCTTTTAGATGATCAAAGACTTACTTTCAAAGGATAAACAAGAGCACAATAGAGATTGAATGTTGGAATCTTTGTGGATCCTTATAGATGATCAAAAGACTTGATTTCAAAGGATAAACAAGAGCGCAATAGAGATTGATTGTGGGAATCTTTGACGATCCTTTTAGATGACCAAAAGACTTGTTTTAAAGGATAAACAAGTCCTCAATAGAATTTATTGTTGGAAGCTTTGTGGATCCTTTTAGAGGATCAAAAGTCTTTATTACAAATGATAAACAAGAGCTCAATATAGATTGATTGTTGGATGCTTTGTGGATCCTTTTAGAGGATCAAAAAGACTTGTTTTAAAGGATAAACAAA